>VTPC01001566.1:21249-73201 GCA_011009095.1 Ignelater luminosus
AATCAAAACCCGTTCGTGTACAAACCCGATATAAATGAGGTAAATACCAAAGGCAATGAAATAATAATTGATGGACACTAACCAGGCAAAAACATGCCGAACCCAAAAGCTAACATAGTATTGGATATAGATAGAATACAATATGAGTCATACCCGGGAGAAACAAAAATTTATGAATAATGTAAACGATGCAGAAATAGAACTAACTGACACATGAAAAAACAGAATTCATAAATGGAAAAAAAACTTTGCATTTTATAACAAGATTTTTATTTATTTCTGCTTGAATTTTAAATTATAACTCAAACGCAAATAGTTTAAGAATTATTCCGCCTATGTTATAAAAATTAGTTGCAGAATGTTTATTTGAAATTAAAATTAAAAATTTGTTTAAATTTCTCAAACTGACCTTCCGATTTGCTGTTCTAAAATTGCTTGCTCTGACACTTGCACTTGCACAAAAGAATTCGTTTCCGGGTGCATCAGATTACATTTTTGTAAGAGATTCAACGCTTTAGTAAATTTTTATTGAACAGTGCGATGCGACTTTTTTTATTAGATTTGTTCTGTAAGACATCAATTATTTGTTACTGGTTTGTCAATACCTGGCTAGAAGTAAGTTTGTTAATGACTCAGAAAGAAACGTGCAAGGTACATTTGTTTTGTGCGCCAGTCAAATCTTGCTGCAGAATTTTTGGTATATTTCTGCGGTTAAATAAGCTCCTTATTGAAATCGCCTGCTTTCAGTTTTTTCTGTACACGGTTCTGCTGATACCATGAAATTTTGTTCGACTGTAAAGAAGAATGGTTTTCGTTTTGGCTGTTTTTTGCGATTATTATTGCGCTCTGCTTGTTTGAAAACAGCAAATCACCATATCCGGACCGAGTGGTTACCAGATTGTCATTGTTTCTGGTTTTTTGTATAGACAGTTTTGCTGATTATGTGGAATTCTGTGTAGCACTGTAGCGGTTTGTATACATAACGTCAATATCATTATTTTATTGTAAACAAAAATGTTTCATATTTAACCTGTTCTTTGCGATTATAATAGGTAGACACGTATTTAGTCCAGGTAGTTATCCTAGGTGACTCATTGTTACTGCTATTGCAGTGCTCACAGTTTTCTCTACTCACGATTTTGTGGATTTTATAAACTTGTAGTTTGTGTACACGTGTAGCTGTGTTTGTAATAGTTTCTATAGACGACCAACGTTGCCATCATTACTTGACCATAAAGAAGAATGCTCTTCGACGAAGCTGTTCTTTACAATTATTATTTAAGTCTCCCGTGTTAGAATTCGTCTTCTCGGCGGTGTAGTGGTTCGAAAGTAGCAAAGAGAAACATTAAAATTGGGTCTTGTAATGTTATTTTAAAATTCGCACTAAATCCGCCCCTGTTTTTCAATTTCGTTCTGATATTTGTTTTCTTTACACGCAATATTTAAATTGTTTCATTAAACGAATGTTTGTTATAATGTTATTTTAAAGAATTAATATTTTTGTGGTCTCGACACCTAGACTCCAGTAGACGTGTCTTTCGTTGATTTCCAATATCAAATGCCCAGAATCATTAGTTGCAATATTGCAGTCACACAGTCTCGGGGAAGTCAAATTTAAACTAGCGAATCTACAAGTAAAATTTTCCATTGTCGCATAAAGAGTATTAATGTCTTAATCTGTTAGGGTGTATATCCAACTTTTTAACCCCACTTCCGTAAGTACGAACTGCGTAACAAAAAAACGCAGAGGTTAGGCATTACGTGGATAGCTGTTGACTTGAACCAACGTGTGGTAATTTTCGACGTATACCTCTACATCCCCTAACTGGATTCAAACCAAATTAAGTGAAGCGACACTCTTAGAAAAAAAAAGGGATCGGACTGGAGAAATCGTAATTTCTTCGTGTCAGAGAGGCGCAATAGTCGCGGAAGAAAGTGGTTTGTTTCCCAACAGCAAGGCTTATAAATTTCGTTATCGTGGGGAATGTATAACCCAAATATAATTACGCTGGTGTCCTCCAGGAAGCTGAAATTATAGAGTAGTAAACTGGAATTTATGGTGTCAAAATTAATAGAGAAAATGGATACTAAACCTCCTAGCTACTACGATCTCAAAACTGCTATGACTTCCTTCTTAAGGTTAGCGGTCTAAAACGCTAACGGTCTATTACGACACAGTCACAAAATTAAACAGACACCCAGTTTACAAAAAAAAGTCACCTAAAACTGCACCGATATAAAATATACCACGTAACGCACCCAAGCGACAAGGAGAAGGTAAAGCGGGCAATAATATGTTATGTCCAAAAGTCAATTAAACACTATGAACATAGTAAATACCAAAAAGAACACTTACAAGCCACAATTACCATAGAGAAACAGAAAAGGAAAAATTGGCTCTATCTGCAGCCTGTTGCCCACCAGGAGGCACCATACAAAAGACACAATTCTAATATTACTTTGACAGCCTCGGTCATCGTTTCATTGCAAGTGGCGACTACAATCCCGATTACAGACTAACCCGGGGAAGATAATTTTATAACACACTGACAGCAAGCAACATTTCATTTTTATCATCTAGGGAGCCAACATATTCTGTACAAAATAAGCAACTGTAAAATCTTACTTCGATCTAACATCCTACCACTCTTCAATAATAGTCAAAGTATTTACCCAGGTGGCCACTAAAATAACTCAACCATCAATAACCAATAACGAGACCAACTGGAATTTGTTTAGAACAATTCTGTATGATAAGATCGATCTAAATATAGATTTGGAAACACCTGACCGACTCGAGGAGGCTGTGAAATATCTAAATAGCCTGATTTACGAGGCTTAAATCACCATTCCAGATGTCTTCATCAATCAAAAAGAAAAAGATTAAGGAAACCCAGAAAATAATTGATCACAACCATAATCGAAATAAACCTTTAGGCTATAACCTAATAACAGGAAGAATAGTTAAGAAATTACCTGAAATAGCCATAAAACAGGCTTGGATATTACCCAATACAACAAAATGGAAAGTGACTCAAATAATCTTAATGTCAAAAGTAAGCTGTTACAGGCTCATCAGCTTGCTCCTAATAATATCAAAACTTTTTATGGATATCTCTCAAGCGTTTGATAAGGTATGGCATTCGAGACCACAAAATTAAAAGAACGCTACCACACACTTATTATTAAGTACTTCAGTCATATCCAACGCAGAGGCTTTCTTTGTTAAATAGGAAGATATAACAACAATCCTGAATTCAATATCATCCTGTTCCACAAAAAAGTGTTCTGGGACCGGTGCTGCATCTGTTATATACTGCAGATTCACCAAAAATCAACACAACCGTCATAGCAACATATGCAGACGACATCACAATATTATCATCCAATTAGGATCTTGTTGCAGCTTCGACATACTTGCAAAAACAGCTGTACAAAATTCAAAACTGGCTAAATACCTGGCGAATAAGTACAATCAAATCGGTGCATACCAACTCCTACCCTAAATAAAAGTTCCTCACCTCCAGTAACGCTGAACTGTAACGTTGTATCACACAAAAAGAACGTTAACTACTTGAGTCTTTACATGGACGGGCGACTGACATTGAAAACACACATATGGTCAAAAACAAAGCAATTGGGTACACAATTTAACAAAATGTGCTGGCTAATTGGTTGCAACTCTAAAGTTACCATCGCAAATAAATTTCGGGTTTCTAAAAAACTGTTTTAAAACCCATATTTTGGGGGCTGCAAGTTTAACTAACATTGCTATAATTAAGATGTTCCAAATCCAAACACTTCCTATAACTGTTAATGCTCCGAGATACGGTCTAACGCATGTCCTCCATCGAGATTTCAACATCCCCACTGGAACCCAAGAAATTCCACAATACAACAGTAAATCTTATTCACGAAGTTACTTACCAAAAGACTAGAGAAACGAGTTAAAACAAATGATCCACTAGATCTGCCAAATATTTATTACGTCATATTTGTTAAAATTAATTTTATCTAATAACTTTTAGATCTTAGATTGATTTTAAAGTTTGTTCGTATTGAAACACAAACATCGTTGACGAAGTGACGTCTGCATAACTAAAGAGGGTTGCGCCACTGGGAAAAATCCTACTGTGAGTAGAGGTGTGCTCCGACATATTTGTCGGAGGCGGCAGCGCTTCTTGACATTTTGACGGCCAGCAGCGGCGCGCCGGCGCAGCGCACCGCTGATTTGAATAGACGACGGCGTTATCAGCGGTATTGCGTATATGGCACTTGATTGGTATTCACTATTCAAATTTATTTTACCGCTGTAATAATTTTGTGACGTCACGGAAAGGTTAAAACCGGATAAACCAATGGGTTAAACAATCACTTCGCACGTGTCGTTAGATACGATAGCGACAACCATATTAATTTGACGCGATGCGAAATTTATCCTTGCCGTGACCTCACCACCACTAGGGTCGCATAGTTATGTAGAATGGCGAATGGTTCGGTTTCTTTTATAATTCCTGTCACTATCAAAATTTTCTAATTTATGTTGACAAGAATCACCAATCAACTGCATATTGTGTTAATTTTCAATTAATTTTATAATCTGTGTATTTAGTCAATAATTTTCATTGTTTGTTGTTGATACAGTGTGTTCATTTTGAAACGATCCACCCTTAATATCTCGTAAACAATTGAGGATACCGATATAAGAAAAAATGCGTCAATATATTTATGAAGCGGAACATTAGAATGCACAATTGACTTAATCATAGAGGTCGCTGTGTTCGCTCTCACACACATAATCTCAGAATCTTAAATGGCACCTCACCTCTTGCGATACGTTCTTGAAAAGGAAATAACAATAGCAGCTTTTTAGTAAAAATTAAATATAAATCGGCCTACGAGATCGCAAGTTACAGCACAAAACGTTTCGTTTTAGTGTTCAATTTAAACGGCGTAAATCAACTTAGTAGACGCATTTTAATTATTTTGGTGCCTATTTCAAGTATAAAACAGATGAACGTAAACATTGTTAATTGAATAATTTAAACTGAACTGTCAATAGAAAGTCAAAACAATAGAAAAGAAACAACAGAATATGGGCAATTTTTTAAAGGAAGTACCTAACCCATCAGTTTGCATTAGCAACTCAATTCACACTATTTAACTTCAAATACGTATAGTGGCATCCATTCTTCATTCAGAATTATTACCGAAATAATTGAATTGATTACCTTGATTCAAAGTTACTATACAAAACGTCTCCCTATAACAACAAAGATAATTCATATTCTTTACGTAAATTATGGCATCCCGATTGTTTTAGGGGTTTTACACCTTTCACACCATAGTGACTCCAAAGAAACCACCGATCGGACTAAAGAGTCTCCATTTCATGTATGGCAGGTATGGGAGAATGAATGAAGAAAATATAAAATAACTGTAAGTCTGCCGGCCATTGGCTCTTAAACTATATGAACTTTAGATGAAAAACAGGTACACCTCTGTATGTTTTGCATTGTATAAGGTGAATTGACCTATTAACATGGGTTGCTACGTTTAGGTGTTGTCTTCAAAAATTGCTATGTTTCGTATTGTTCTCTCACTCTTGCTTTTACCTTCAGTTGGCAGTTCATTTTACATATTCATCTGTTTGCATCCCAAATATGCACTAAAGCAATTGAAATGCGTTTATGTAACTAGATATAGCCATTTAAATTTTTAACTAAAATGACACATTTTGTGCTATGACTTTCGATCAAGTAGGCCGATTTGAATTTTATCTTTACTAAGAGATTGCTATTGTTATTCCTTTTTTAACGACGTATCACAAGTACTGGGGTACCATTTAAGATTTTGAGATTACGTGTGTGAGAGCAAACACAGTGACCTCTATGAACTAGTCAATTATGTATTTTAATGTCCCCTTCCATAAATAGATTCTGGGTTTCTTTCTGATTTCGACATCTTTTTTTATGAGATAATAAGGGTGGATCGTTTTAAAATGAACACCCGCTATATATTAGAAATATTGTTTTGTTACTATGTCATAAGGCAACCTAGAAATGCTAGGCATTGTTCAATAAAAAATTTTTCTCCTACAGGTATTGTAGAAAAGAAAAGCTACTATATAGTATAACCAGACTTAGCTGCAAAATAGCAGTGAAGAAAAACATGAAATTTATATATGTAATAGATATATTAAGAAAATATATATTTTTACTAAAAATAAGTTTGTAGATGTTTTATTTATACTATCAATATCACTTAAACACGGTTACATAATTAAAATTATTTAAAATCTACAAATTGTTTCACCTACTCATAATTGTCATAAATAAAAATGATGCGGTCTACATTATCGGGAGAGGGTTGTGAACGCTTCGAATTTAAAACCAGACCTGCTACAGAAAACACTTTCACTAGAAGTGCTAGTGGCAGGCACACAAGATACTTTCCTAGCAAGTTGTGCCGGATTTGGCGTAGTAGCCTTTTTGGACTGCCAAAAATTTACTACATTTTGCACATATTCTAGATTAAGATTGCTAAGTAGTAGATGGCACTCTTTTTCTATTGTGTTATTAAAAATTACTGGCCTGGCATTATTTACAGAATGTTTTTCTGTTAGCGATTACAAAACATTTGTTTTATCATCTTGTTTTTCTGAATTGTCGTAGTTGTTGTGCTCAATTTTGTTTAGGGTATGCTTTATCAAACTCTTGGTAGCATTTGTTTTTTTGAAGATAAATAATTGCATCTGTTAAATTTTGAAATCAAGGATCCAATAGTGCTGCTAAAACTTCTATCTCTTCTTCCAAGAGAACCAACAGATACAATTCAACAACATCCAATAGATGTCCATGACGACTCTGAACTTAAGAACAAATACAGATTTTCGAAGAATGTTGTTGGGACAATCTTGCAGTATATAATTCATGACGACTGTTTTTTTTTATTTCCTGTAACTCCCTTGTACTCTTGTACAAGGTGTAATAGATCTTGCTTTTCACTTTCAATGTAATGTTTGCCACGAACCACTTTTACAATTACTGCAAGTCACATGTGCTACATTACACTATTTATATTTAAGGTTAAATTAGAACACAAGTAGTATGTTAGCTCTATTAGTTGCTACCAACTTAATTCTAGTTGCAAGTAAGTTTCAGTAGTATATAATCCGTTAACCGACGTTAAATGCGCAATATAACACGGGTTATTTCAACACTGAATTTGACACTGGGTAAAATACACATGCCACTAACACAATTAATAAATTATCGATTCAGTGTTCTTGAATTAGTAGATTAAAATTTGTTGTTGAAATTAGCCCTTAGTGTATTTCAAATTGCGGTCAGTGTTTGTAAGTGTATCATGATGTAAAACTTCCGCAAACTTAGTAGTTCTGAATACAAGAGACTAGCTCACGATAAACAACAGAATTATGTTCAATTGTTACAAAGTGTTTATGAATGTTTTTTAAAAACAGGGTATGCATTAGAAGTTTGTCGCATTACACGCATTGCATCTTTGGTATGATGGTTGCTTAATTTTATGTTTTTTAAGAATTAAGTTAAAATTAGTTGTTAATAAACAAAAATAAAAAACAATAGATAAATAAAAAACAAACAATAAATAAAATGTGGAACAATACAACAGATTTTAGCACAAGATTAAATAAATTGCTAAATGCAGGACAATGACATTTGCAATTGACAAATGACTGAAAACAAATGCGTATTAGTTGTTGAACTAAATCAACAAGGCGGCACATCAAAATTAGATTCCATAGCCAACTGTACCCAAAAACATTTATGAACACTATTTGATAATATGTAGTCGGACGAAGAACAAGCGATGGGTAATTGCGAAGATAATGTATCAGCTTGGGATACATTCAAGCGTATACTTGTATACGTATATATGACATAATAATTTGGGAAACTAATAGAAAGGCAGAAAGAATTTATGCACATTACAATAGGGAACTCCAGCTAAACCAATAAAGCAGTGGAAATTATTAACTAGTGAGGAGTTTGATGCCTTTTTCGGCATTCCAATTACAGGAGGTGTGGGATATTTCAATTTCGAGCATACCAGAAAATTGTAGAAGACTAATGCATATCATTATACCGAGTAACTATAGATAAACAGATTTTGGCAACTAATCCGGTTTTTGCGTTTTGATAACGATGTAACACGACCAGAACGTGTAAAAGCAAATAAAGCAGCTGAAATTTCAGATATATTTGCAAAGTTAAATGTAATCTTGTGTTCTAATTACAAGCCATCTGATGCTTGACTGTTGATAAACAATTACTTCCATCTAGGGGAATAACGCAATTTACACAGTATATGCCTTCCAAATCATCAACGTGCAGAATAAAGGTGTGGTGGGTGTGTGATTCAAGAAATTCATATCCTTCAGCAGAGTAGATGTACACTGGAAAATTATCAGTGGGCAGGGAAAAAATATGGAGAGGGGGTGATGGAGACTTTTGCTATAAATATTGAGGAAGTGGAAGAAATATAGTAACGGACAACTTTTTGATTACATTGCCGTTGACTAGGTTTCTGATGTCGTGAGATCTATTTTTTGTCGGAACCCTGAAAAAGAATAACCCACATATTCCTAAAGAAATGTTATTTTGTTCTTCTCGACCAGCAATGTCTTCGTTATTTGGATTTACTTGAGATAACGTAACCATCTGTTCGTATATACTAAAAAAGAATAAACCTGTAATGCTTTTCTCTACAACCGATGCCATATCAGGAACATCTGTAAAACCTGAAATTACACATTATTATACCAGTACTAAGGGAGGCGTGGATAATATGGACAAATTATGTTCATGCTACAATGTGAAACGAAAAACTCAAAGGTGGTCAACAGCCTTTTTTTATAATACTGTAGATATTGCTGCTCTAGCAGCATACATCATTTACAATGAGAATAATCCTTAAAAAGATTTAGGGAAACAACTAGTAATGTTTGCTATTCAGACGAGATCTGAAATTCCAGCTTGTTTGTGAAGTTTTTCAACAAAATTGGGCATAGAGTGAATGCTGGATAAATTATTCCATTTCCAACGGTAGAGAGGCAAAATCCGGAACGTGATTCTACGTGTCGCCTTCCAATACTTGGAAACTGTTCTGTGTGTTTGCGTCAAACGGTCACCTGATCTGTGACAAGCCTGCCTGCCTGCCTGCCTGCTGTACAAAAAAAATGTTTCTCGTTTTGATTGTGCTTTGAAATGCTATAACACTCTGGTTACTTGAAATCAACCTTGCATCATACCAAATGGTCTAAAAGACAAACAGCACGCCGCCGCGCCGCCTGTCCACAGCCAATCTAAGTAGTTGATTGCGTATTCAAACCTCCTTGTATGTATGTGAAGTTTCTTCGAACCTGAAATTGGGAAGACATTGTTTAGTCTGAGATCAAATTTACGGCGCCATTTGATCTCGATAGTTGGTGTCCAAATTGAATAAAATCAATATAATACGAAATCTGTGAAATTAATCTGAACAGCTGTTTATTGAAGAGTATGAAACGGTTTTGAAATCACTTTAGTATAATTTGACAATTTAATCTAAAGTTAACTAGCAGGTACTGCATTTTTGTTTTAGACTAATGTATTTCCAAGAATTAAAAGTAATTTTTAAAAAGTCTTATTCGGAAATTGTCTGTTACGTTGAATTGCACCTCTGGTTGATATTAAAATAACGCCCTTTACCACAATAGCAGTACAGTGACCTAGACCTACTGCTGTTGTTCACACTTATCGAAACAAACTCTTTAGTAGATACGAGTAAAAAACGTTCAAGACTATCTAAATTGAATTGCTGCTAATTAAAGTACTTAAATAAAAGGTTACTGTCTTGAAAGAATCTAGAAAGGCTATGATCTCAATGATTTGAAAATTGGTTATATCTAAGGCCTTCTCATTGGGAGAAACCCAAAAAATCATTTATAAATTTGCCAATTCACCACTTAATGAAAATAATCGCGGTTATGTAATTACAAAGTGAATTCAATAATGCTATTACATCATAAACAAGACTGAAATGTTTAAAAGGATTCGTGTATTACTTATTTGGTTGACATTACTGTAATAAATATCTCTTAAAATATTAAAATATAACCCCAAATTAGTCCAGTAGCAAAGCATGACAAATTGAATAACAAAACAAAAATACTACAACAATAAATATTCCATTACTTTCAAATTACCCTTATATCTTAAAATTAATTATTTTTTTAATCCACATCACGCACCAAACTACCATTATTTTATCTTAAGCAAGTTGATTGAAGCTTATATTTTTGCTTAAAAAGGTATCTAAATTATTAACAAAATTGATACGTCAGTAACTACAACCGTCTCATAAATAAATAATAAAATGGAAATACATTTATGAAGGTAACGCTCATGAGAAATAAATATTTGTCAATAGACCGAAATTACATTTCTATCAAGTCCTTGAAATAACAATAACAAAATGATTGATAAGTCTTGCGTTGACAAAACAGCCATTCGGAAACCAAATTAAAATTACCTTCTCGACTAAAAGTACCTTTTTGGTCTTGTTAGATCGCTATCGCTAAATTAATTGAAATATTGATGATAAACGAACAAGAAAGTTAACCTTCAAGGTAAATTAAACAAGCTGAAATTGTTACAAAAGCTTTCTGTAGTATTCACAATTTAAGAGGCCACTAAAATTTATTTTTATGTTTAACGTAGTACGTATATTGATTGTAGTAAGTAATCGAATTCAATTTGTCACTCCTTAGCAAAAATTTATAGGTTCAGACCAATAAAATTTGATACAATATATTTTATCTTTATTTTTAACAATGATAAACTTTAGCTTAATTATAGTTTTGAACAAAACGAGAAATACAATTTCAAACTAAAGCAATATTTTACATAACTCGCCCGTTTAGCAAACCGCAAATTCTGAAAATCGTTAAAACATTATCAAATACATATTAGCTTTATACATTATGAACATTCTGGACGTGATTTATATTTTGTTAAAATCCACTTAAGACTTTTTGTCCTTTTATAAATTTTACTGTAAAACGCAAAATATTAATTTCAACAACTTTTGCTACTAAATTTTCAATTACCATTGTGTATATTAAACATGTACGTGTTTCTGTCTTTATGAAATTATTGCTTGAAAATGTTGACTATTTACCTACATAATGATATTGTTACGTTTTGACAAAAACGTGTATTTATTTTTAATATTTATTTTTACTTAGTTTATTACAATTTATTTCCAGAATTTATTTACACTGAATTATTTACTTAATTATGTACAGAAGAATTTATTTATCACTAATTAACATTTATTTCGTTCGTAACTACTAGCTGCTTGACTGTAGAACTGCCTTCTGCTCGGTCAACGCCGCCTTATATTCGTTTCCGCGTGGTTCTTGATGAGCCCAGAAAGTTCGCGTTCCTTCTGGAACATTCGACGGTGGAATTATCTCGATAGTTCGAGATTTCTCCGGCACATTCGACCAGCTTGTTCGAGACTGTTCGGGACTTGTTCTAGAATATTCTAGGGGTGACGCGTTACACTGCCCCCTTCTTAACAGTGTTGCGTCTCGTGACAGTGCCGAAAATGATGTTCCTCGCATTTCGCTGCTTGTTCCGGCCATGGCTTCTGGATCATGACGGTACTTGCATGCCGAACCCCTAGTACACCTCGAGTTTTTGAAAAAGAAACAATCCACTGTTTTGTGACACTTCTGGGAGGATGTTGCGGGATTATAACTGCAAACCAATACTTCCACACGGGCGTCCTGAAATATTACTTCCAACATATTTCGCACGGTACGCCAATCCAGCTGATCTAGACCACATCCAATTTTCGGCATAGCTAATTTCTTCACCCCTTGCGCTTGGAGCTGTATCTTCAAGTTGTGAAGAGCCTTCTACAAAGCCTCATACTGCGGCTTCTCACATGAACGAGGTTTCGTGACCAGATAATAAAGAAATCGTCCCTGGTCTTGTAGATAGCAGGTCTTGCCTACCTCGGGCTGCTGTAAGAATATTTCTCTCGTGCGACCAGACTTGAACTTGAAGTCGACAGCTCTATACCTCTGGACATCTTCAAGTTTTTCGCCACGCAGTGAGCTAGGGAGTATTCTTCCGGAACTTCAAACAGATTTCTTTGTTGCTCATGAACAACACCAAAACGAGCTTTCCTACCATTTGAGTAAAAGGTCATAAAGTCGGTAAACGAGGGTCTTTGATCTTTAACCGCTACAACAGCTGCGGGTTGTATTTCGGCCTCTGGTTCTTCTATATCGACTTCATTTCCGCCTGCATACGGGGCCAGCCGGTTGGTGTGCACAACCATCACTTTTCCCCTTGGTGGTTTTCTGATACGGTATATCAGGTCATTTATTCGTTTAATGACCTTGTAGGGCCCTTCCCATGCTCTTTGCAGCTTTGGAGACAAGCCTATTCGTCTTTGAGGACGATAGAGCCAAACTAGATCTCCAGGTTGATACCCCCCTGCTTGGGCTTTAATGTCGTATCGCTCTTTCATCTTGTCACTGGCCATCTGAATATTACGACGAACATTTTCATGGATGGAGTTTAACTTCTTAGGAAGCTTATCAACGTAATCATCATCGACCACGTCATTTTCACTGGGTTTGAAACCAAACTGTAGATCACATGGTAACCGAATTTCGCGCCCAAACAACACTGCAGCTGGGGTTTGGCCAGTTGTTTCTTGTACAGCCGGGCGGTTTGCCATTAGAAACAGATGTAGGTATTGGTACCAATCGTCCTGATGCTCGGACACCACCTTCGACAGGTACTTCCCCATCGTTCTACCTATTCTTTCCACCATTCCATCCGACTGCGGGTGCAACGGTGTAGTTCTCGATTTTCTGATACCTAATGATTGGCACAACTTTTGAAACAGTGCCGACTCAAAGTTCCTGCCCTGGTCCCAATGCAATTCCAGTGAGACACCAAAACGGCTAAAGAGTTCTTTTACCAGCACGTCAGTAACCGTAGCCGCTTCTTGGTTTGGTTGAGCGTATGCCTCTGTCCATTTACTAAAATAATTCATGGCCACCAAAATATATCTATTTCCTGCGTCCGTCTCTGGAAATGGACCCGCAATGTCTATGGTGATTCTTTCAAATGGACTACCGACGTTATACTGTCGCATCGGGGCCTTCTTCCTACCAAGTGGCCCATTACCGCTTGCACAAACTTCGCACCGTCTGCACCATTCTCTGACGTCTTTCTTGCAGTTCATCCAATAAAACCGTTCCCGAATCTTTGCCAGTGTTTTCTTAACTCCCAGATAGCCTCCCGATGGCCCATTATGCAACTGTCGCAACACTTCAGGAACCCTGCATTCTTATTTCGGTTCCTTCTTCGTTTTCTAAAACTCTCTTTAGGAGACCATCTTGGACCCTCGGTGAGTCCCGCTGTGAACCAAAGGAATTTATTTATCACTAATTAACATTTATTTCGTTCGTAACTACTAGCTGCTTGACTGTAGAACTGCCTTCTGCTCGGTCAACGCCGCCTTATATTCGTTCTTGATGAGCCCAGAAAGTTCGCGTTCCTTCTGCAACATTGGACGGTGGACGATTCTCGATAGTTCGAGATTTCTCCGGCACATTCGACCAGCTTGTTCGGGACTTTCTCTAGAATATTCTAGGGGTGGCGCGTTACAATATGTAAACCTAATTAGAATTACAACAAATAATGCAAAGTATGTACAAATATTTGCTTTGTGACTTGATCGACCACCAGTAACAAGTAATACTATGTACAGGCGTCATCATTGGCATTACCATCGCGTGACAACGATACGTTATATTAGTATTAATTTGTCTTGAATAAATTACAACACGATTATGGAACGCATATAGGCCGGTTAGTTTTAAAGAATGTTAACAGGTTAGAAGAATGTTTGTTATTATCATAATTCTTAACTAGGCGTATTTTTAAACTGAATATGCCGGCCCTTTTTATTGTCTGTAAACAGTAAGGGAGAGATCTAGGACTTATTGAACTTGGAGTACTATAGGATTAAAGGTAGTTAAGCCTTTAAAGTCTTTCAGTACCCTTTCTTGTGAAAAGACATTGCTAGAATTGCATAAACTAATGATTTGAGATTCGCAGACAAACTAATCAAAAAGGTTGAAGCCAACTCAGTTACTGCCTAACGTCAATGGTAATGTAGTTACGTACACTGCACATTCTCTTATTTGTTCCTGAATCTGTTGCAACTGTATTAGGGACTATTCTTTCTACTTGTAAGGTACATGTGGTATTATGCCTTTAACAATCGTTCTTATTTATTTGGTATGGAAGTAGCATGATTCTACTATTTATGTCAGGATGTTTCGTCAATTAACTTTAACACAGACAAAAAGAATTTTGTCATTTCCTTTTATCTTTCTAACCAACTAGCCAATTTTAGACATTATTCGACCTATAATATTTTTTTGTGAAACCCGAATGACCTATTTACACAAACGGCAAAATACGTGTCGACTTATTTTCGATGTAGAATTGCCAGTAAAAATTTAATCGAGATCGGCGACGGACTTACTGGGTCATCCCTTTGTAAGTTAAAGGGAAAGAAAATAGATTTCGACAACCACTATGACGCTTTGACTAAAATGACACTTTTGAGTGCAAGATGCGATCTCTAATTTGAGGTACCTAAGCCACCTTGGTTGTTCCAAATTAAGTTTTTACAATAACTTCTTTAACCAGCTTTTTTTTAAACAGTAAATTGTAATTTTTTTGCTAAAATAATCTTCTTCATGTAGTTTTGTCAAAAAGACTAATTTGGTGTGTAAACGACAAAAAGGTGTAGTGAGAAACAATATGGGGGAGTTAAGTTTCGTATACCTATTCAAAATTTGTCTTTGTCGGTACATCTCTACAGTTCTTCATACTTCAGACTGACCATACTGACTAGTATTAAATTGTACTAAAGGTACATCTCTGAATTCATCAACTGCCTATGAGAGTTAATATTTATTACGCGCTTCTCTGAAGCAGCAAATCGATGGAATCCTGCTGACATCAGTACCTACATTTTCAAACTCAAAACTCAACAACAAAAACAGCTTTTAATTTTGTTTTTGCTGTATAATAAAAATACCGAAAAAACTACAGAACTATTCAAACTTGATTGACAAAATTCTACTAGAAAACCTTAGATCGCAACCAATTCCCAAGAGGAAACTAAAAGCGAGCGATACGTTCTGCTGCTAATTGAACTAATTGCAAAGCATAAGGTCTGCTATTTGTTAATCAGAATCTGTGCATGACAAGACAGCCAGGTTAACTTAACAAGAAATCAATGAAACTGGAGAACATTTCCTCTGATAGAATCCTCACTAAGAAGCAAATGTAAAGGAATCAATATGCCAAAAACGCACTCAGGATCTTCATAATGACGTATTTGAAAATATGCCTCACTTAAATACCTATTAAATTAAATTATATATCAAAAATTAACGAAACTTCAAAACATTCTAACAAACGCGTGACGTTGATCGGTACATAGAAGTAGGTATGGAAGTTTGCCCAACAAACTAAATCCAAACCGCCGCATCACCAAACTACCCGATCTTTCCAGGTTTGTCGAAGAGTGAAGCACTAGGTAAGCTACCAAAGTCCCATAACCTTGAAACCAGGAACGCCCAGGTGTTCCATTCGGTAAATATCTTGTTTCTCTTCCTGTTGCTTCAATTACTTTTTTTACTGACAAGATGAGATTTTACCTGTGAACTGGAAAACCCTTTCAAGCCATACCTATTACCCAGTCTTCAATAATTTTCTCTTCCATTTCGGATAGCTCTGTTGCGGGACCCATCTTTCTACGAAAAGAAGTTGAGACAACTTCGTACAAAAGTAGAATGAGCAACATTAAATTCACGGGCTGCAGATTTTTTACTCACACCATTTTTGGTTACTGCTTCGATGGCTTTTTGTAAGTTCTTTTCGATGTACGAAACAAATTTTCGGGAACTTTCTTTTTTCTTAGTTTTCGTCATATCTAAGATTTTAGTATTTTGTAATAATAAACAATGTTCAACTTAAGTTAGATTTTTAAAGAGCCATTCATAAAAGAGAGTATAAAGCTTTTTCAATTTTTCAGGGCTACTTTTTTTCTCAAATTATAAAGATGACCGTTACTAAAATTAGGGCTATCAAAAATGGACACCCTTCATGACCAAAACTAGCTCTCTTGATATGATGGTGTATTAGTAGTGGTCACCCGCAAAATATATGAATCACATTGATAAACCTAAATTGATTACAATTCACAGCATATGTATGAATTCTCTTATTGCTAAAACTCACCTGGATTGTACAAAAACAGCGAAATAATTTAAAACTCATTAGAATTTTTGCAAACTAGTAGATTAACTTAATCACGTTAAATCAGCTGCTCCACTGGCCGGCTCATTGGATTTAATTTGATATTCGGCAGAAGCGTGAAGTTAGGTGCTTAGATTTAATGAATATGGTGCCAAATGACCTACTAGATATATGACATGCCCAGAATCGCTGGATAAATGATATTTTTCTTATTTCTTCCATTACTACTGCAGTGTCCATTACTGGATCAGTTACCCTAATTGCAGCAATGACTGATATGTAAGAGGTTGTTTAACTTTGACACCTTTATTCAGATCCTTATGGCCTCAGAAATACTCTTGTAAAGTTTGAGTGCGGATTCACCCTGCACCCTTTAAATACTTACCATATGTTGCATAAATAAAACGCACTCTCCTATTACTTAATTAAAAATTAAATAAATAAGAAAATAAAACTAATGGAATACATTACCATATAAACGATTTAGTTTTACATTTTACTTTTTGCGGTTTACTGCTAATAAAATTTGCTTAAACTTAGTTAGCAACCACAATACAAATTCGCTTATCTCCTCAAGCTTCATCCCTTATGGTTTATACTACTACGTACAGTGTATAACAAGCAAACTTTGAAATTACAACTTGAATAATTTAAACCTGTTTACTATCCCACCAACGAAAAAACTCGCTTTTAAAAAAGTTCTTCTCAACAAACTGAATATATAAGTTGTAAAACATCATTTTAATATACTTAACCTTAATAAGAAATATTACGGGTTAACTTGAATTGCCCAGTAAATATTATTTAAAAAAAAATTTCTAGTTTCTGCCAAGTGTAAATTTATTTTCCCATTAAAACAGAAATATAAATATCTCTAATATTTTCTAGTTTATTTTACACGTGCTATTTTGTGTTGTCCTGCTTTAAAAATTACTTTCCTGATAATATTTCAAACTCATTTTAAAGAGACATGCATTTTCAAGGATGGTTCAACATTGTCAGTGCCGACAAAGTTTCCCAATGCGCCACAATAAATATTGAAAATTCAGGACACGATTGGATCAAATGCATTGCCCATGCAACATTTGAATCGTTGGTGAGCACAACCGAGGATAGATAACAAAGAAAAAAAAATGTAAATCCCAACCTCTGAAGCTCTTAAATCATTCTGGAAATAACAAAATTTTACTATAAAGGAGTTAAATGACTAAGGGGTAGATTTTTAGGTGTGCAAGAATATTGAAAAAATTTTAATAATCGTTTTCCTTTCCCTTTCAAATGGAAATGTAAATTATGTGATTTTGTTTGGGGTAAACAAGGTAATATTGATTTAAATATTTTATCTGGAATTTCGCGTCACTTAACATCATCGCGATATGACTAAAATGTGGTCCAAGCTTGAGCTTAACAATGTTTTTTCCATTTTTAGTGTGCACAAGATTTTTGAGCGGAAATAAATCTGTCAATTAGGATTATTTATGAAGAGAATATGGTAGAATATCAGAACGACAGAAAGTATGAGGATTTATTTAATACTTGGAACAAGAACAAAATCTGTATTAGTACAGTTATCGCATAAGCTTTCAAACATACTTACTAACGTTTTTATTTCTTTAATTTCTAAAGAGAGTTTTTTCACTGTTTTCATTGCTTGCGTTATTTCTTCTATTTTTACAATCATTATAAACATGTTTTTAATCTTGTCATCTACAGCATTCGATATTTTACTAACAGTATCTTCATACAAATTTAAGGTTTTCAAGGTAATCGAGGATATATCCTGCAATATACTGCTTAAGGTTTCTATAAGATTATTTATAGAAACAGATAAACACTGAAGTTTTAATTCCAGCTCCTTCAATAAACTGACATCAAATACACATGATTGATGATATTGGGATAAATTGAATGAACCATGCGTTTTCGTGTTACTCATAGCACGTGGAACTTTCATTTCTTCCTTTGCTCTATACGATAATTTTATTTTGTATTCTAGGTTTTTTGTAACAAAGTGAATCTTGCTTCCTTCTTTATAAATATTTCCATCTAGGTGAAGAGGTCGATAAAATTTGTCCACAAGACTTTCTTCCTTATTCGAAGCTATACGTCTAACAGAAGTACAGTTATGCATAACTTTTTCTGATTATATCAAAGCTAAAACTTTATCAATATATTTAATATGTAGCGAATTCTCTCAATTTTCAGAATCAATCATAATTTGACACTGACAGTTTTAATTTTGTTTTTAGTTATTCGTCGTGCATACTAAGTAATGAAGATTGACATTTGAAATGCTGTTATAAAACATTGATTATCACTCTTTTTCTTCTTCTTTATTTAAGACTTTTTCCTGCTATTTCTGCTTGTGTGTTTCAGTTGATCCGGATGTCTAACTTTCATGTCGCCTCTTTGGTGGTCGGCGTGGAAATCTTCGAGTCTGTGGTATGTGCCCTTTAGCCCATTTTGCCATTCTATTCTGATCCATTCGGTCTACATGATCTTTTCATTGTCGTCTTCTCGATCTAACTCATCTGACCACATATTTCACTTGCAGTTCTTCTCTGATGGTACTGATTCTTATTGGATCTCACAATGTTATTCCTTTTATTGTTCTCAGGGTTCTCTTTTCAGCGCTTCTCATTGGTTGTTTGGTTTTGGACGTTTCCTCTCGGGTTTCAGATGCATACATCAAGATTGGTCTCACATTTTTACAAATGATGTCTCTCGGGCTTTTAGAGATTCTCGATGCTTTCATTGTGTTTGCTCTCGTTTCTTCTACTAATTTTCTACTGCTTGATATCTGTGATTCGAGGTAGTCAAATTTCATAACTTACTCTATTGTTTTCTTATCAACGACCAGCTCACATCAAACGGAATTTTTTGATACAAATAGGCTTGGCTTTTCTGTGGAAATGATCGTGTTGTACTTTTCTACAGTTCTTTTAAATCTAAACAATAGGCGTTGTAAGTCGTCCTCACTTTCGGCTGTTAATGCAACGTCGTCTGTGTAACATTTATGTAGTATCCTTAAGCATGTGTTAGCCATTCGGTATCTGGTGCTCTCTTTTTAAACGTCTTTGATTATTCCGTTCATCACTATGTTGGGCTTAACTATCACCCTGTCATATTCAGCTCTGATATTTATTTCGCTTGTTGGTTTCTTATTGACTTTAATATATGTTCTGCTGTTGGTATTCAGGTTTCTTATTGTTATATATTTTGCTTCTAGGAATAAACAATACCACTTGCTTAAAACAAGGTTTATTTATTCATTAAATAATATAACTACACTTATATCAATGGTTAGAAACCTTATATAGGGACATCATCAATAGGAGGAAGCCACGTGACCACTAATTTAAAAGTGGTGCAAAATTTTACCTTTCAACGTTGGCTATACTCCCTCACAAGTACATTTCTAACCTAAAATTACATCGGCGTGCGTACGTTCCGTGGTTTCTTGGTCTCTGTTTTGCGTTTTCTACAGTTTATTTTGTTCTATTTAAAAATCAGTCTTTTTCAAGACTAAATCTGTTTTTTGTGAGTTAATCGAGGTAAGTTAGATTTAACGCATTCAAAGTGTGATAATAAATTTTAAAACTGCATAATTATTTCAGTTTGGAAGGTTACGTTTTTGCGATGCCTTTTACAAGCGAACAAGATAAATTTATTTTAATAGCTCACTATCGAAGTGGAACACAGAATGCAGATGGTTCACGGACCTATTCATTGCAATCTTGTATCCAACAATTTGAACAAGCTTTTCCTGAAGTGCAAGTCCACTACGATGCATTTGTACGTCGTAGACATGATATACTTAAGCGGTTTGAAGGAAAACATTGCATCTGCAATGGCAAATCATCTGGTAGACCAACCGTATTAACTGATGAAGTTCTCGAGGACATGCAGATGCGAATGAATCGTAGTCCCCATAAATCCATTAAACGCTTAGCCACTGAAACAGGTAGGAATCTATTTGCATCAAACAAATAATATGTTTTGCTTCATTCGTGTTTTAAATTATTAATTATTTTGAATTTATCACTTGTAGTAATTCAATTGTTTTATTAGCAAACTTAAATAAAAAATTGGCACTGCTATTTATTTCTGAATTATTTACATTCATTAAACAATTTAAACTATTTTAAACCATAATCTAACCAACAACTTTTTCCGCATGACTTTCATATGGAAGTTGCCAAGTTGCATTAAAAAAGAAGCTACGAATGCATCCCTATAGTGTCTGTAATACAAGAACTGTTTCCGCATGATCATCACTTACGAGTTCAATACTGTCAGTGGTTTATGCAACACTTGAACAACGATGACATATTAAATATTACATTTATGTCATATGAAGCATGGTTTCATTTGTCGGGCTATGTGAACAGCCAAAATTACAGAACCTGGGCCACAGAGAATCCCCACAATTTTGAAGAACCAAGTTTGCATCCCCAGAAGGTTGATGTATGGGTTGCGATGTCAAGACGCAGGATCTATGGTCCATTGTTTTTTAATGACACAATCAGTGGAGAAAAATACCGAGATAATATTTTAACACCTTTTATCGAACAACTATTGGATGATGAAATCCAAGGGGGCTACTTCCAGCAAGATGGTGCATCAGCACATACGGCACGCACCACTATTCGTTATTTGTAAGAGTTCTTTGATGACCGAGTGATTAGTTGTGGACGATGGCCCCCTCGGTCTCACGATCTCACACCATTACATTTTTTTCTATTTGAGGATTTGAAGAATAATGTTTACAGGCACCGTCCACAGAATATTGGCAAATTAAAAGAGGCCATACAAAATGAAATTAATAATATATCACCAGAAACCTTAGTTTCAGTTTTCAATAGTATCAAAAATAGAGTTCGGTTATGTTTAGAGAAATAGGGTGGCCATATCGAACCATTTATGTAATTTGTACATAAATTGCAATAAAATGTAAAATAACTAAATGAAATTGTAAAATTTAGGATAAATGTAAGCCATTATTTTTAATTAAATTCTAGTAAACTGCTACCTAATAAATTATTTTTTTATAAATAAATTATGGCAGCTGAAATAATTGCGATTTTTAGTTCTGTTATCTAGCATACCTAGTTCTAAGTATTATGTTTCATTAATTTCAGTAAATAAAAATTACACGTCAATTATTAATCTTTAATTAATCCCAGAACACGATTGTGTTAAGACGGCTGCCAAAGTGCCGATTTTGATAAATGGTTTTTTAAAATATAAAATTAAACATTTAATGACTTGATGATTGAGTATGTATATCATTTATGCATGCATAACTATACAAAAAAATTCATTATTAAATATTTAGTTTTTAATTTAAATGAGTTTGAACTTCAAATATTCTTTAAATGACCAGGTATTGGTGCGTTTACCCTACCTGCATAATTATCTTTTTATGAAAAATCCTTCATAGTGGACAGTTAAATTTAATAAAATTGAAAAAATAACTAAAAAGCTCTTGTTGAACAGCTACATCAGCATTGTTTGGGCCTTATCTAATTCTTGTTTTTAAAAATATCTTCAATATATTGTCATTTTTTAATTTTCCAATTTTATATATAATTATCTTTAAATATTTAAGATTCTAAGTAGTTTCATCACATATTCAATACTACGCTACTGGAAAACTACATAATTCTTTATTACAACAGAGCTGCCAACAGTGCAAGATGTGTTGCCTAAACAACAGTAAATTTCGTGGTCACGTGGCTTCCTCCTATTGATGATGTCCCTGTATTACGGACTAGCATAAGGTATTGACGATTCCGGTCGCTATACCAAAATCTGCAGGTATCTCGCCTTTTCATATTATCACTGCTCACTGCTGCTTAGGGTAGTTTAAATTTAACTTAACAATTGCATGTTTGTAAGTTCTTAATTCATCTTTAAACACTTCTGCATGTTCTTCAACGAATTTATCTAAATATTCTGTCCTTACCTGCATTATATTTTCTACTTCTTTGTTATCAACTAAATTAACAAATCCTAGGCCAAATGCAGTCAGTCCGGCTCTGTCTAACAATGCGGTACTGCTGCTTGAAACGATATAAATCTCGAGGTTTCTACATTTACCATTGTATTCGACATCGCCTACAAAATATCCTAACGGTTCGCTCCTAGTTCCCGTAAACTCTTTCAAAATTATATTGCTGGGACGCAATACAACCCCACTAAAATTTTTGTCGAATACCGCTCTAGGTATTACTGAAATTGCCGCTCTGCTATCTACGTCCACTTCTAGTTTTTTTTTATTTATTCTAACTTTAACCAAAATGGGTTTTACTTTATTATCGTATTCTGATTCAAAATTAAAAATTGAAGGCTCGGTTTCACTATCACCTCTTCCATGTCTACATAATTATTTCTCCTAACTACTTGCTTTCTACATATACTAGCTATATGTCCTATTGTATCATAAACAAAACATTTTGCAATTTTAAATTTATAGATTTGCTGGCCTTGATGAGTTCTACCACAGCTCTTGTAGTTATAATCATTTTTATACTTACTCTTCGCCGATTTCTGTCTTCTAGACGCCGTGTCTGCTGGGTTAATCCCTTTACGTGTCTTAGCTACCTGTGCATCTTCCGTCCTTAGATTTCCCCTTGTAACGGTTTTTTCCGGCCCACTGTATTTCCCTAGTTTGATTACCATGTTGCTTGGCCTGCGTGGTAGCTTCCTTTTTGAAGTGTCACTATCACCCAGGGTTGCTTTGCCATCAAACTTTTCTTTGTAAACTCTATCGAACACATTACAAATTTATCTTGTAGAATTGAATTCAAATTTGAACCGACTTTTTTTATTCGCGCGTGCCAATCACTCATTGATTCTGCGTAATTTAGCACAGCCGCATAAAAAGTGCTACGCTCACGATAAATCGACACTTAGGTGCTTAAATGTTCTGTTAATAATTTGCACACACATATTAGGTCATTATTTAAGGACTTACAGTCGACTCCCCTTAATTGGGTCACCGGATAATTGGGACAACCTCTTTATTTAGACATTTCTAATAAAATAGAATCAAATATAAATAAAATTGCACCGCTTTATCGGGACAAAAAATCGGATAATAGAGTCAGAATGTTCTGGAACCCCGCCGTTTTCCGAGAACCGAAATGTAAACAATGAGCGAGTTTATGACCTCAAGAATTCGACTCTTCCGAATACACGTGCGCATCCTCCTTTGTTCAAAATGCCCCGTAAAGACACAATTGTCCTCGAGAAAGAGGAACTTATATACAAAATAAAAGAACATCCAAACATGTCGAATCGGGGTTTGTCAGAAGTTTTAAAGGTTCCGAAAACTACGATTGCGCGAATTCGGACAAGTGAAAGGAACTTCGAAAACAAAACATCGCGAGCGCGAGTAAAGAGCAGTAAAAACGTAATTCATGATATCCGGTTTATTGGTACCTTCGGATTATTGGGACAAAATACATTCTCCCATTGTGTGAGTCGACTGTATTAGTATTCATATAACAAGAGTGTAAAGTAAAGTTTTTTTGAATGAGTGGGAAGTTTATGGCAATAGCTGTTGCTCGCTACGAATTCAAAAACACACTTTACACTCGAGTTGTATACAATATTTTTTGCACGACCGTATTTTAAAGAAAATCATAAAGAAAAAATCATTGACGGTAGATTAAAAAATGAAGTTGGCCAAGATCATAGGAACGCACAATGATTTCATTACGACATCGATACGGCCATTATAACATCGATACGTGAAATTAATTGCAAATGTTTATAATTGTCAACTTTCGACATTGACAACTAGTTGTAAAGCTCCAACTTTACAGGCGGTCGTGCAAAAAATTCTTTACATATATATATCAATACCAACCCCTGATTACAAAAATTCGTACTCAACTCTGGCCATGGAAGACAAAGACGCAAACTAAGGCATGTTCTAAAGAACAAAGTTTTATTATTTCAATTCGTCAATTTGACAAGAAAAGCCAAAATCAGGTGTTATTTATGGTTTGTATTGTTTCAGAAAACAAGTTGTTTTGTGGGAAAACGTTACTTTAGAAATTGTAGAAGCATCAAAGGCAAATATTAGATCAACCAATCTGGAGGCAAAAGCAGAAATGAAATACAGTTACAACAGTACGTACTAAGAAATGTCCTGCGTCACTTCTTTCACGACCAATCTTGAGCGCAAATTGTTTCGAATCAATTTGTACAACGCAAAAATAGCAACAGCTCCTACTTGCTAAGTTTTTTGATTATTTTTGCAAGCTTAAGTGTCTATTATTGCCAGAGAATCTCGAATTTGTAACCCTCTAGGTACCCTGGGGTCTGCTAATTCGGGCAGCACACAATCTAAATAAAATTCCTTTAGTTTTGGTAACATACATGTTTTCCAATAGATCTCATTTTTTTCAATCCTAATTACTTCTAAATCAACGTCCGTGTATAAAACTAAGTCACAAAAGTTTCTTTTAACAATATTTAATTGACCTTGTATCTGATAATAATAAATATGTTTTTCTTTTAATTGCAATTTATCGTCCTTCATAATAACACATATTTTACACTTTTCTATTACAGCTTGTCTAATACTTCTGTCTCTCACCGAGTATAAACATTTTACCTTCACTAACCCGTTTTCTGCAATAAGACCGTCAGGAGATGCTCCTAAATAGGGAAAATCTTCGGAAATGAAAAAACCTGATGGGTTTACTTTAACGTTATTTAATTTTTGATATTTTTCTATGGCTGTTTTTTCATTTAATCTGCCATACAGAATACCAGGAGTGGTAAGATGATGGGAACTGTAGAACAAATTCTTAACGAATGAATGGCAAGGTGTAGCGTTTCTTCGTTGGCATATCCGCCCAAAGGAAGATGCCGTAAGGCGATTTAGACGAACTTCAAACCATCTGGCGTTATCATGCTGGCCGACAGTTGCTTGTTGAATTTCATGAATGTAATCTTCTTGAAGAGCATTCAAAATTCCTTGCTTCTTAAGTGCCATTCTTCTTTGCTGATATCCGTTTCAGCCGCATTTGGCCCGTAATCGTTACCGGCATCTTTATTGTCAATCCTAGGTTTCTTTTTGTCCCGTTTCATAATACTGTAGCTGTATACAAGTCGTTTATTTCGTCTTTTACAGAGTTTTGCCAATGATTTAGATATTGGAGCATCTAAGTTATTTGTGATACACGTTTGGTGCCATGTGGGTCCTGCATTGAAAGATAGTGCAGCTCCAATGCAACGCCGTTGATACGACCCTCGTAAAACGTAATTAATTCTTTTTCCTCCTGAGAATTTTGCCACCAAAGACATGTATCTCTTTGCGTGATTTGTTGTGACATTGCGGGTAAGTCTGTTGGCTTTTCGTAGAACAAAATCTATACATTTCTGGATTTCTTCAAACATCCCACTAGTCTGCAATAATTTACTTTTTTTTAAATATCTCTGAAACTATCCAAGATATCTAGATTTTGCAAACGCCAACAAAAAGGTTCTATAAATAGCCAACTTTCGTCCCATTCAAACGATCTTGTATCTCTTACTGTTTTTAAGATTCCCATACTGTGCATCCTTATCTTGGACACATTGTGTAATCAACTTATCTTTTGGGAATTGAATTATTACTGTACAATAATTTAAATACCTTTTGAAATACGCTATGTGAACATCTTCCGGTACATAGTCTGTAGCGTTGTCTATCATCTGCAAGGTTTTCCTTCTTTTCCAATGCTTCCGACGAGCGATAGATGCCTTATTTCGCTTTTTGTCCATTTTTTATATTGTTATATCACAGAAACACAATCAGAGAACGCAGAAAATCGCCAACAGTCAAACCGAAAGTTCGAATCGCAAACCAGAAATCAAAACCACAATCACGCCAAATATCAAATACAGAATACCTAGACAGTTAATCCAAATCGCAGAACCAAATATCAGAAACCAAATCACGCCAAAAACATCAAAATCACATTAATTACAGACGGACACCGAAGGAAACTCACACAAACGTAGCAGATAAGAACTGACTGCGAATATACCCACCAACGGGGGTTCTGATTTTGCCGCCATGCTTTCCTGTTTTTATGGTTTTAAGACTAATTGACAGGTAATAAATGATAGAAACGTATTGCAGTTACTAGAGTACAGCTCTAACGGCAGGTAGTTTACACAATAATACTGTTCCATAGAATTTTGTAGTTTTGCAAGTAAAGGTTACCGAATTGAGAATGAGGCTTTTCCGAGAAATGCTCCAATTATTAGGAGTAAAATCTGTTCTTACAGCCTTCTTCTAAAATAATAATGCATGAAAAGTAACAACATACTATTCTCCTTCGTTTTGCTTATAACCATGCTCATCCAATACACCTTCAATAGACTATCGTTTGTTTTTTCAGGTTGTAAAGGTTTAATTTAATTTAATTCAATTTAATAAAAGTATAATCGATAAGACAAACGCATTAAGCATACTGAACATTCATAAAATTTGTTTTCAAAACAACACTAATTAGAAACTCTTTTCTCAAAAGAAATGTAGATATTGTTGAAAATTTCATATTGACATATGTACATTATTATTAATTTATTAATTTTGATCACATATTTGTTCAATGTTAATTGTTATTGTTTGAACAGACCTATCTTACTGGAATGCTACTGTGAATTTTCACAGGTTAATTATTATTAGCATTTTTTTCGCGATATCATTTAAAACTCCGCTTAAAGTCAAGTTTAATATCGAATGTGTACATAACACATTATACTTTCACACTTCCTGAATTATATGTTTCAGTTACTCTTTAGTTACTCTTAGTTGTTCTCTCTCTTAGTTGCTTTTTCTCATACGGTTATTCTTACCTCTTTTTTTCAAGTGAATTTATATTTATTGTGTTTTATTATTTTATTAATCTAATAAATGTATTAAAAACGTAGTTGATCTTTAAAATCAAAAAGCATCGAACTCAAGCTACACTGGGGATACGACAAAATGTAGGTTGTTGTATACCAGCATAAATAATTAAAATTGGTAAATATAAATGTAGGAAGTTTTCAAATATACCTTTCAAAGATTTGTGAGGGTTTCCGTGTGTAATATAGGTAGAGCGCATACTACAGTAGCACCGTATTGTTACTTCTAAAATCTTCCTAGAAGTCACATCAGGTTAACCGAGGGGTATAAAAGCCTTTAGACTAGCTTTTTCGAGGTTCATTTTCATTCATTCGTTCATTATAACCCCAACTCAGTTTATTTTATTATAATTATTGTTCATTTCGTCCAGTTCATTTATTATAACAAAGTCAGTTCGTTTAGTATAACAAAATTAATATTATTTCATTTTAAAGTTAATATAGAAATAATTTAATTTTGTTTCTGTGTAAAAGTGCACGCCTTATTGAAATAAATAAATTGTGTTTACCAACAAAAGTATTGAAGTTATACAACAACATTAGCGAAATTGCCTCTGTAAAAACGTTTTTAAAGTTAAAATTGTGGCTCCAAAGTTTAATCAGCCGGAACGACATTATTATAGCCACAGTAGCAGGTAGGTATATTTGACAAAGGACAAGCACCAGTATTCTGATGGTCCCAACAAGCTTGAATACTGTTTCTTTTTAGACAGTGTGATCACAAGCATTAATACTAATTTACTTTTATCAAATTCTATTCATCGCAGCAGTTAGTGCTTGGTGTCAAATGACGCGGAATCTTATTCTTCAAAATGTGAGCTAATTTTAATTGAAGTACCAACAGTCATAAATCTTTTACTGGGTTAAATAGTTTCACTATGTTATGCAGTGTTA
Organism: Ignelater luminosus; assembly: GCA_011009095.1. NCBI lineage: Eukaryota > Metazoa > Arthropoda > Insecta > Coleoptera > Elateridae > Ignelater > Ignelater luminosus. Next base: position 49,452 of record VTPC01001566.1, read on the forward strand.
CTATTTTAAATTAAGACACAGTTTGTAAGTAATGAATAAGAACAAAATTAATATCAGTAGATAGGGCTCCTTGTTCTACATAAATATGACAAATTTGAAATTTTTGAGGTAATTAGTTTTTTTATAACAGTTAAAAAAAGCTATTTTAGTAATGGAGCAACAAAAAAATTTTTTGTAAAGCAATTATTGTAAATGTAACCTAAAATAATCTACATGTTAAAGGCAGTTATTACAAATCAAAAAATAACCAATTTACCGACAATTTAAGTGTGTTCTGTTTGGTTATATCACCTGCCCATAAGCAACATCGGTATTCCTTCGGTAGCAAAGGTAATGCTTTTTAGTGCCCCCAATTCACATACAAAACATTAATGTTTAATTTATTAATTTAATATTATTTATTTCATAGTAATAATTCCATAAATAAATAATATGACTGATTTTTATTTAAAACGTATCTATAGATAAAACAAACATAACTACAAAGAATATATTTAAAAACGGTTCGCAATTCGCATAAAAAAGCATTTCTAAATTATGGATAACATTTTTCAATAACAAAAATCGAGCAAAAACGCCTCGTGTATTCGCTGGAATAATATTTAAGTATTTTACTATTAGCTTAAAATTGTCACATTTCATGTGATTTCCATTAGCTTCTAATGTTTTTTTATGAATAAAAACTGGACATGCAAAACATAAATACAAATAAGTACATACAAGATGGTTCTAAAATAGAAGTAATATGGATTACTATGACATTCTCATTTCTATAATTCCTGCTAAATTTTTGTAGTGTTGGTAATAAAATCCTCCAAACACTACAGTTTTTGATTGAGGAATGATGGCAGGGTTTTTAAAATAGGTTATTTGTGTTTTTATTAAAAATCAGAGGTTAGATTGGCATTCAAAAAAAAATGTAAATATAACGTATATTTTAACTTCTAGATGGATTTCTAATTTCCAGACCTCCACAAGTTCTAGTAACATACATGTATAATAAAAACCTTTTAGTTTTGGTAACATCCTTTCTTCAAAGAATTTGGTATCTCTATATATCTACAAAATAAATATAAATAACACAACTAGTTTATAACTCAACAGAAACCGCAAATATCTTACCTTTTCTACAAGCGTTCCTAAACTACTCCAAATAACAAAATAACACACTCTCTTTCGTGTTATGGCGAATTGCTCCTAAATTAGAAAGTAATAATTGTCGTTACATTTCAAGTGTACTTGACCATTTTCATATAAAATGGCAAAGTTTATTTTACCTTGTTCAATGGCAGTTTTTGGATGTAATTTTGCTGAAACTGGAGGACATTTAATTTCAGTTATACTGTCATCGCCAATTGTTCCGTCCAGACTTGCTGGCAAATAAAAATTCTCACCGTCTATATAAAGACCACAATCTTGTACATGCAATTGAAATTCTTTTTCAAAATCTCTTTTTGCAAAAGGTTCGCTCTGTGTGTTTATTCCCATAAAAATCGTTATACAGCTGAAATTTCACAGTATTTACACATGATGTCTTTGGGCGTAATTTACAAATTTTGCCAAAGTTTGACGCTGTAGGTCTTAGACATCTTTTTCCAGGTAACCACTGTACTTTGACCCCTTGTTATTTACTTAATATGCAAAATCTACTTCTTTGTTTTTTCTAAATTAACTAGAAAATCTTTACATTTTTCTGCATACTTGTCTGGAGTTAAATCAGGTACACCATGTGCTTCCGGACTATAATCCTAATCTGCTGGCGCAATTAATTTCCTTTTTCTAGGATTTCCGCCAAGTAGTTTACGTTTTGACCTCATCTCCCGCCGTCTTTTAATTTTGCTTGCATACAACTCTGTATATTTAGGTGTAGTTCTGTTTGTAAATGCTTTCTTTAGTATGGTGTAATAATCTCCACGTTAATTAAAAGAGATTGCTGCAGCTTCGCATCTTGTTTGATACAAACTTGCAAGCAATACTATTATAGTGTTCGGCGAGGTTATTGTCTATGTTCAAAAGCAAACTGCGAACATTTACAAGTAATCTATTTAGACACACTTCCATGTCTTGAAAAAGGCCACATTCTTTCATCTCTCCAACATAATTTACCTCATCATCTTTCTTCTGGCATTTAAAATAATTTGTTTCCTTACATTTGGAATGTTCTCCAAATATGTGAGAAGGGGCGTTCTTTATGTCCTCTGTTAACAATGTTATTTTTTCAGCCATTGTCGTGTTCTCATTTATTTTATACCTTGTTGCCTTTGTTATGGCCGTCCATAGACGTCGGCTATTACTTTCAACAATTTTTCGTAAATGTCGGCTCACGAGGCAGTTCTTAGAATTGTTTCTTGTTTTATCTAGAAAAACCATTAATTAATAAAATGACTTGTAATAAATAGGAACTTAGCGTACCTATTAGCTCGCGTAGTTTTTTAGAAGAGTTTCTAAGGAGATGGTTCTGACATTCCACTTTTTCTATACATTGATTCCCATACGGCTTTTCTTCGCATAACTTTTTATTTATGGAGCTGTCGCCATCTCCGATCATTGTAGTATATTTTATGTTATGCATTTGCATACTCATTTTAAATCCATCTACAATTATGCTGGTTTGCATAATTGTTGATGTACCCCGTCAATTTTTAAAGCACATACAAGTATGCTCTGGGGTTTCTGGTTTATTAGCCACAGAACGTGCGCAGACGCAGCAATATTTGTTTCGTACCCCTAAATGAAGCAATTTTTCAGTACGGTATCCGATAATACATGCCTAAAACAACAGATTGTTATATAAAATGGCCATTGCTATAAAGCAATTATAATAAGAATAATTTTTTACTACATCAGTGGCCGCGTCGTAGTTTACGTTATACGATCTCTTCGACCAAGCTCCATCAGTCACGACAGTTATACAGGGTACATTGCCCCGGCCTACCTCTTCCAATTCTTTAGCGAGTTCTGCCTCCATTCTTTCAGCTTTTTCCATAATTTTCCATGCCGTTTCATGTATAGTCACAGATACCGATTCGTGAAATTTCTGGTAGGTCGTATCGGACATCATGGGCATATCGATCGAAGCTGCAATTTTTTCTATCTGTGAATATCCCACGCCCGTAGAAACAACAGCTAAAGTAATGGATAAATTGATGTCGAGTCTATCTTCGTGGTGTACGTTTTCATTTGAAATTCGCTTAATTATCCCGCAATTTTTACACTTTAATAGAAAAGTACTCTGTAAACCATGACGCGATTCGGAGATAACCGACATGTCTATAATAGAGTAATCAAATGGTGTGTGTCGTTCACTTTTTAATATTTGCTGGAATAGGAAACCTATATCGAAAAGTCGTCTACCTGTTGGTGCAAACAAAGGTTCTTCGTTTATGGTGTCCCTGAAAGAGTCAAGTTCTTGAACTTCCAGATAAAACAAACTACTTATCTAAAAAGAAGCTAAGAGTACACTATATTTATTCGCAACCACCGAGAAAAATGATTTTTATACCGCCTTTTCGCTAAAAATGATTGTTGAGAAGAAAAATAATCTGATGTTTTGGAAACCACTGCAAATATTCTTAGAACATATTACTATTGCATTTAACTACGAACGTTATATTCACGTAACTACTTCCAATTCTGACAAATTCTCAGAGCCATTGTCATCTATTTCAGCATCTATGCCATCCATATTTTCAGGTTCCTGAACCGGCAGCATATTTGCTGCATTTTCGATTTTCGATACTTCAGAATTAGAATTACATGGCATATCAGCCGTGTTGCTTTTTGATTTTCGTTGAGCACTAATAATAAGTTGTATTATATAAATCTTATATAAAATATGTTATAGAAAAGGCAACTATTAAATCATCCTGTGTAGTATTACGTATATTTATACAAAATATACTTACTGTTGACGAAGAGCTATATTTCTGCGACTTTTCCTTTTCGTTTGAAAGTTTTCTTACGTGTTTATTAAAATTTTTTCTCGTTGTGTATAATTCCCCATAGCAATTAAATTATAATTGACAAAGCGCTAAAACGAATGAGGAATAAATATAATATAGTATATACTTATTAATAATAAAGAACAATTTAGGAAAATTTCTGATAGCCTATACTGAACACACGGACTCAAATACACACAAAGTATTCTCGGCAAAATTTCCCTCCGGTATTCGATAACTATTTGTTAACCAAAGCCATAGAATAACGGGCACAGATAACGGGTACAGCAAAAGGTTCCGTTTGCATTGCACCTTTCTCACCAATGCAGCAATGCCAAATTGTATTAGCTAAGGGTAATAGAGATAGTAATACCAGGTTGCGCCACTTATTTTTTAAGGTTCCTATGCAGTACCCCCAAAATAGTGGGTTATTTCAGCAAATTTTAAAACACGTTTATGCAAATACTTTGATATATGAAAACCATTTAACAATTGCACTCACATCAGAACAGTCGTCTGTAGCGCGCTGGGCATATATTGTCTAAAGAAATTATTGTATTTGAATAAAATCCGATAATTTAATAAAAAATTTCATTGCAGATTTTCTACAAAGTCTTTTGAGCAATAAGCATGTTTCAACAAAGAAGTGCTAGAACTTCTAACTCTACAGCGCGCTGGGCGTAGACACTAACTTCAACATTTTTCTAATTAATTATAATTTATATAAAAGATTAAGAGAATAGGCAACACTCTCTACATTTAGCTGATAAATGAAAAACACCAGAAAAGACCCCGGAAAATTTTTTCTTCTACCTGCTACTTGTAAGTTGTAAACGTAAGGGATTTTAAGAGCAACGTTCATTGAAAGTAGCAGGTCATAAATCACTATAAATTCAGACAAAAGTATTTTTGTCGGAAATTTGTAAATATGAACGTTTTCAAATCTTGTGTATTTCTTAGTAATATTTAAATGAGTCGATATAGCTTTATCTAATCTTAATAAGTAGAAAAAGACAAAATCTGTTACGATTCGTTTGTTCGTACCCTGGATAATTGATGTAAATAAAACAATAACGCGCAGTTTAGAATATTTATTGGTTATTCATCGCTATTTTTTATCAACCGTGGACGTTAGAAAGTCTAAAATTCATTTAATTACTTTTTATAACGTATGTTGTTTCGTAAAATCAACAACTATGAACTAACAACTAACAGATTTTAGGTAGAATACGTAGTATTGATATGTAGAGTTATGCAGTATTTTAGATTGGTGGCCTATAAAGTAATACAAACAGTAACTGACAAAAAGGTGTTTCATGTACTTACTTTGAATATGCTAAAACAGCCTAGCAGCAATATCTACTTTATGGTCGTTAATTTCAATAAAACTAGCAAGGATTTGCCTGTATAAATGTATTCATAAAATAATTATGCAAAATACCATGCATGTTACAGGATTATCATCGGAAAACTTTTATTTTTGCACTCGAACTCTGTAGCCGTCAGAAATATAACTCGATCAAAATGAATTAGAAAAAATCACTCTTGCCGTAGGCACTCCTGAATCTTTTCAATCATTTTGAGCTCGTCAAATTTCTAGGCAACAGCTTCTCGTGAAAATAAAAGATTTCCTAATAATCCGACCACTTGTGGTATTACTTATAAACATTATCGGGTATGTTACTAAGTTACTTAGTAACAGAGTTTTTGACTGTTTCATAATTCAATAATAAAAAATAAATAAAATAAAAAAATAAAGAAGATTAAATATCATAAGGTCGTTATTTTCAACACTATATCAATAATAAAAATGCAATTTTTACCTTATTACGTTTTACATAAAACAGGGAAATCCTAATTATGCGAGAGAAGCACGTTAGAATCTGCATTACAATAAAGTGATAAATCCGAACACTTTAGATCTCGAATAGGAAGATCTCGAGCCACTCTCGAGTCTACTAACTCGGGAAGTACAACTCCAAAATAAAACTTTTGCAATTTGTTTTTCATGTGAAGTTTTCAAAAGTCATCGTCCTTAAATATTCTTTGATAAAATAGGTCTTTTTTTGTAAAAATAATAAAATAACAGTAACGTCTATTGGTTATGTGTAACTGACCTTGAATTTGGAAGTAATAATTGTGATTGGTTTTTAAAACAAGACTTTTGGGGTTTATGTCTGAGTTGCTTAAATACGGTAACATCTTGCTATTTACAGCTTCTTCAACTGTTAAATCCCTTGCAGAGTATGGACATTTCACTTCAATTACTCCATCTTCACCTAGCAAACCATCTGGAGAAGCAGCAAGATAAGGTTCTTCTTGGTCTACAAATAAGCCACATCGTTCAAACGTCACATTCAGCTTTTCTTCGAAGAAACGTATTGCAGTCTCTTCGTTTACAATTCCGTAATCGATCGCTTTGCTTCTTACGTGAGTATTGTAGAGAATATCTTTTACCGTGTTAGCAGTAGAAGTGTTAGCTTTCATTTTGTATATTTTCCCAAAGTTGCTGGCAGTGATCCTGCATTTTTTTCTTTAAACCATTAGGGATTAGAACTTTCACCTCTAGTTCGTAATTCGACTTCATCTACGTCATTTGAAACGTTGGCAAGGAAATTAGTGTTTAACTGGTTTAGTTCCTCTGGTAGTTTATCCAAATTATCAGTAAGAGAACGGTAGTCTAAGTCAGCATCGCATGAATTTATAAATTGTTTCTTTAGCGATTTTCTTCTATAATTTCTTCTTTTTCTTGTACAGAATGTACTAGTATAAAGCCCAACGTTGTTGCTCATTTTGGCATGAGCCGCATCTAGGAATGTTCCTTTTCTATTAAAATTAATCGCGGCGGCATGACACCTAGCATCATACGAGCCTCCCATAGAATAGTTTATTCTTTTACCCCCAATAAGTTTATTAATAATAGAATTAAAGTTCTCTGCAAAATTGCTGTCGACATCGCGAAGTAAACTAGATGCGTGGTTGGCACCTCTATTAACAGCATTAATGAAAGGTTCATATAAATTGCTGTTTCTGAAACTGTCACATAAGTTTTTCTCGCCAGGTTTGGGTCCACTGCAAAAATATTTATAACTACCATTACTTTCTTTGCATTTCTTATGACATCCAAATATATGACGAGGCCCATTCTGTATACCCTCTTTTAAATTATAGATTTTCTGATGTACGCTGAAGTTTTGCTTCTTTCTGTATCTAATGGCGCTTACTACAGCCGTTCTAAATCTTAAAACGCTAGTCTTCAAAAACCTTCTGAGTGTCATGTCAGTCCTTGGAGTTTTTACTAGGTCTTTTATTTTATTAGCGTAGTTTCGCAGAATATGATTCCTGCATTCGATCTTCTCTATGAAAAAGTTAGGGCCATATGGTTTTAAGGCGGATAGCTTGTTGTAAACGCTGCTGTTTTTAGTATTTTAGCCCATGCATTTCTATAGACATTCTGAAACCTTCTAAAATAATAGCAGATTCCATTGCTGTAGATGTTCCGCACCAATTTTTGAAACATTGGTGCGTCGGTACGTTATCTTTAAATTTTTGTCATATAGAGCAGTATTTATTTTTAACTCCTAAAAAAAGTAGCTTTCTCGTTTTTGCGCCAGTTATGCAAGCCACACCTGACAGAGCATTATAGTTACTTATACAGGAGCCCATCAGTATCCACATCTCTCGCTTCCCGAGCCAATCTTGCTTCCTCTTCGCCAGCTAATTTCATTTCTTCTGCTGTCGACTCTCTAATAATATTTTGTACCAAGGATTCATTCTTGTAATAAGTATGGGATGACATACTAGGAATGTTTAATGATGAGCACAATTCCGTTAGATGACTGTAGCCAGCTCCAATTGCTAATGTCCCACATACCGCTGCTTTATTTACATGTACAACATCAGTATCTGGTTCTGTAGCAAAGGTATTTTCTATATTGCACATCTTGCATGTTGTGCTAAAAATGCTCTTTAGTCCCATTCTTTTGTCAGAAACGACATCGACATCAAAAAAATTACAATTAAAACCTTCATGTTTTAAAGACTTTAATTCCGAAAAGAGATGCTGAATATCTACTATCCTTCTGCCTGTAATTTCATTTTCAGGCTTAGTTTGTGTAGAAAATACTTTTTGAGTATTTAGATCTGGTAAAACTTGTTCAGTTTCCCAGTCCATCAAAGCATTATCTACAAAATTTTCACCAGAATGTGGGGCAGTTTGTGTGTCGACTCTAAAACTAAAAAATAAGGGTAAGCTTTTCATTCATGTGAAATAAAACAGATGTTTGTACTACTTAGCAACATGGACCAATTAAATTGCATAAAATCAGAAAATATTCTATCACGTGCAATGCAGAAAAAACTGAATTCTAACTGGGTCTAGGATGCAGTTTCTTGATTTTTGATTTTTACTTTTGGTTTTGGAATTACGCTTTCTGATTCTATAGTGTATGTAAATATGAATGCGATAATCGTAATTAATAATTAATTGCCAGTTGCTTATAATATTATAGATATTAAAAAAAGATCTAATAACGAGAAAGGCAGTACTTACAGTTTTACTTTTTTCGTGACGATTTTTCCTAGTCGTTTCTTATTTTTCCTCCTAGCACCGCACGTCAAATGTTTTTTAGCGTGAATACCCATTTCACAATATATATACTAAAACTATACAAAAACTGTACGCAAAATGTTCACCAAGTAAAGAAAATAATAGTTTTTAGAAGCACGGAGAAATAGTAGCAGTAGTAGAGAAGCAATCTACCACTGGTAGAGAAGACAAAATGAAAAACAATGTAAAACACAATTTCAGAAAGTTCGTTAACAGAGGTCTCACTGCAACCGCTCGAATATAATACAAAATTACCGATACAAAAGTAAAATTCTGTATTTCACATAGGAACACCGGAATTAACAAAAAGTTCAAAAAAACTATACGAAACAGCACAGAGGAATTCGCAGCAAAGTCAAATAAACACTACCAAGACACACAGATGAATTGAAGTGCTTGCTGTTTAGTACTGAAAAAGGAACTTTATAACCGTTTCCAGATGTAACGAATTACAACAAACTGTTATAAATAAACCATTCAATGCAAAGTAGGTAAGCTTTTAAACAGGTCTTTAGAACCGTTCTTCCCTAAAGCTCTACTCTTTCCCAGTACGTATAGAATTATTTATTTTACCTGCTTAGCAGTAATGAAAAAAGACCTTTTCCAAGTATTTTATGCCCTAGACATCAACCGCTAAATTGGATCTCTTAGGAATGAATGCAAAGTGATAGCAAAATACTACAGAAGTTTGTCTTCATAAGTAATAAAAATATCAGTATCATTTTATTCATCACTACTGAAATCACAACCTAATCCAATTCAGTTATTTTCGATAACACGGTATAACGAATGTATTTCAAATTAGCGATAAATTTTTTATTTGAAGCAATACAGACATAAGTAATAATAATAATAATAAGTAATGGGTACCCTTTGTCCTTTTTCAATTTATGGGGGTGATAGTCAAAAGTATATTATTCGTTCAGAAAACCCTATACACTACATGCTAACGGGGCGAAATATGAATTTTGGAATCCATACACATTAAAAAATGCAACATACAAAAAAAAATGTGATACCGTTGATATATTGCAATTTACATGTCTTATTTTTTTTAATGCTTTTAAAAATATATAAAAAATATTATGTTGTAGTAATGTGCTAAATAAATTTAATAACTAACTAACTAACTAAAAAATTCCTTGAGTGAATGAAAAATGATTGCATTTGTACTCTGTGCAGAATTTAGGTATCAATAAGGTAACAACTCATTCACAAAATTCTACTAAAATTCAATTGACAAAGCAAACAAAGGGTTGTGTATATCTTTTTAAATTGAAGGTGGTAGCCAAGCCCTCGGGGCAGGTACAATCAGGAAAAGTGTGAAAAGGGTTGTCTAGCTGCGTATTTCTATATTTTGACTAAAAACTTATTTTCATTTTATGTGCATAGGAACCTTAAATATTAATTTTGAAATTATTTATATTTTCTGACATTTTTACTTTTTTGTATTGCAGTATGCTCTAATATTTCAATAATTGCTAAAGGAATAGCGGTGACACGTAATTTTTATACAAAGGTAAATAATAACAAAATAAAATATATTTTCGTAGACATTTAAAACTTTAATGTGTTACCACGAAACAGTAATTTATTGTTATTCTGCTTCTGAAAATCTTTTTTAAATATATTTGAGTTTAAACAAGTTAGAAGTAATTTTCAGAACAACAAGGTACGAGTTGCTCTTAAGGCTTTTAAGGAGAGGTATTAGGCAACCACGGTTGCGAGGGTATTTTTAAGAATATTTCCAACGGCATTTCGCGTATTAAACAAAAAGTCTTGAAACTTCTCGCGCCTGGATATGTTAGTTGTTTGTATTTTGGGTGCATTTATAGAGTAATATGCAAGAAAAATGATTTAATTTGCATTTTATAAAATCTGATAGTTTCCAGTTAACAGCATGAAAAACCGACAAACGAATGCTTTAACTAAATTAAAACTTCTATAAAGACATATATTTTAGGCTTATATTTTAGGCTTATATTTTAGTATCTGAAGACTAAATTTGTTAGACTACAACCATATCAAAAAAAAGCTGCTGAAATCATTGAAGCTGATACCTTACTGATCTGCTGATTTGCATTCTATAAGTTAGGCAACACCTTACACCACTTACTACCTGTGAAAGTCGTAAATTAAAAATCTTCGAGTTGTCATAACTACAATAGGATTACAACAGACAACAGGATTAGTTCGGTAGGGGACAAAAAGTATTAGAAATCGCAGTATATTGCTTTTAACCATTCATTCTACAAATAAAAATAAAAGCAGTCGAATGTAATTGAATGAGGTAATTTAACGACTTTAGAATAAGAGCAATTTAATAATAATAATTGTAATAGTAATAATTGTAATAGCAATAATAGTAATAACAATAGTAATATATTTAAAAGTAAGTACAACGTTACAATGTTTTATAAGAAAAACCTAATTGTCGTTTGTGTTTATAATCTTTTATATAAGAAAGGTGCAATTATCACAAATAAAAAAATTATTATTAGTAATTAGTAGTATATATAACAAAAGTTAACATTTGCGTAGGTGAATTTTGATTTTCTCTTACATTATACTATAGCTTTGAAACCAATCTTTAAATGTTTTTTTATTCATTGTCGTCAGTCGTTTTACGACTCAAATAAGAATTTTTAAAAAACAACAATTTTGTTTAAATTGCAATTCGTTATTATTGGCGCTAAAAGAAATTTATCACTACCATACTGCGACATCAGAAACCGATAAATTTGTAAACAATGTATGTCGAATTTACAAGCAAGTTTTTCCCTATTTATTTTTTATTATAATAAGTTTAATTCTTGGTTTACAAATTTGCTTTATACAGGGTGTGTTGTTTCAGGTGGAGAATAGTAGCACCACTCGATTCTCCTTGAAAAATTGAGCAAAGAAATGTTATAAAAATGTTCGTGTTAAACGCATATTTTTCGAAACAAACGTCATTTAAAATTTTTAATACTTGCAATGCTGCATGAAAGTTGTAAGTAGGGCAAGAATAGGTCATAAGTTTATTAAGGTGGTTACCTTAGTAACATTTTTGCAGGTCGTTATTATTAATGTTTTTAGGTAAATTATGTACATGAAGAATTCGTATAATTTTCAAATACAGTAATTAGAAACTATTCTAATCACAAGATTTTAGGTATGTAAAAGCACTTAATGCAAAAGATGTTTAAAATGAGCTCCTTCAACCACTCGACATTTTATGGTTCGGCGACTGATACCCCCTTCCAAATTTTCAAGCATATTTTGGTTTCTTATCATGGTAACTGCATGGTTGATCCATTCAATCAGTTCGTCTTCGGTTGCTAAAGGCACGTCTTCCAGAAGGTCCGGTAAATTGTTGGTAAGAAGATTAATATAGTTATTTGCATTTAAGCGATGTAGCAAAATCCGTTGTCCTATCAACATGTTACCCACTTTGAGTGAGTTCATTTTCAAATATACGTTTAATATTTCTTCTTCTACTTGCGGCAGTAGTACACCACGAGCCAGTGGCGGCTCGTGAGTTTCGAAATAGGTGAAGCGTTTTGCATTAAAATCTTAGAAATGAACAAAAATTTAACAAGATAAAAGGTGCTTGTATCATCCCAAAATCAGTAAAATACCTACAACAAGAGGTAGATGAGATCTATTCTTTGATCTTTCAAGGCAGCAAACTCGTTGATGACATCATCATAAAATGGTTGAGTCCTTTTTCAATGGCTATTCTTCCTAAATGTGAAAGTCTTTCCTGCGCCATTGAATTGCGCAAGTATGATTTGATTCTTTTTCAAGCGCGAGAAACTTCTTTCTACTGACGAACTTGTTGATGGTATGGTAAGAATCAGACAAAATAATTTATGAGGTTCTTTAAATATTTGTTTATTGTCGTGCAATAAAAGCATTACTTCCTGAAGGTTCTTGCCTTTATATTGCTAATCAGAATATATAAGGTCTAATTCGTTTTTCAGTCTTTGCATTTCCGTAGTACTAAATAAACTGGAACGTGTTTGTTTCAAATTATGAAGTTTTTCCGTTGGAAATAATTTAGAATATTCGTCAAACTTAGAAACGTCAGCAAGAGAAATGAATAACAATTTACTATTGAAATCCCTATGGTGCACGAATCAATTCTATACCCTGTATTATTTGCGTTACGTAATAATAATAATATAATTCTGAATATTATAGCAAGTCTACTAAATTAATTTATAAGTGAATTCAAATTAACTGTTTTACCTCCAAAAAAATTACTTTGGGCCGATAGTTCTTGAACAATCGTAAAACCTTTTCGTTCTTGTAAAAATATATTTGTCATATACCTGAATATACCTGTTTGGGTGTAAAAGTAACACATTTTTGAACAAAATAGGGATTATAGTGACAAGATGAGTAAGCACGGAGGCCTAAAGTCGGCTGAAAAATTATCTAGTCTTAGATGTATACCTCGTTAGATATTGCTACGTCAACAGAGATGCTACGAGTACGACGTATACTATGCTTTATTCTAAAATTCCGATGTGTTCGAGTTCTCCTTAGCAGCCTTAAGGTATTGATGATTCCGATGGCTGTGTGCGAATGTGCAGGTATTTCACCTTTTCGTTATAGCACTGCTCCCTGCTGCTTAGGGTAGTTGCCCTTAACGGTACACTATACTTATTATTCTAATAAATATAATTTGCTGTCAACATCATGATGGTGGATGTCTACGATGTAGGATAGCACCACCATACACATAAAGGTAGGTTTGTTGAATTCGCTTCTTTTCTACTAATTTTCATATTACGAAAATTGAATCTATTGTAAATCTATTCTAACGAAAGCCCTGCTGCTTCTTACATATTCCTACCATAAGTTCAATTCTTTGTGCTAGTATCTTTGAGAACACTTCAAGGACTTTGTTCGGTAGTTTATTTCTTTATAGCTTCTTGGTTATTTCTTTTTGCCTTTTTAAGTATTGGCATAGTTATACTGGTTCTTCTTTCCTCTAGAATCGTTTTTTCTTCAAGGATTTTGTTGAAGTTATGTTACTTATTTGACGGCAGCTTCTCCTTAGTATTCAGGCATTTCATTGCTAATATTATTCACACCCGGAACCTTCCTGTTTTTCAGTTTTTCTATTTCTCTCGCCATTTCTTCTAATGTTATTTCGATGTCAGCCGCCATTTCATTGCTCGATTCTATTGTCTCTTGTTTCTCTTGATTTTCAGTCTGACCTCTATACATTTCTTGTAAATATGATACCTATTTTTCTGGGTTGATGGTAGCTACTTGTATCTTTGCATTTATTGATTTCTTTATGTTCCTTTATTCTGCGCTCCGCATAAGTTGTGCTGCATTTCTGTTGAGAAGTTTTCGCAGAATTTTTTTAGTTTTCCAATCGCTTGATTTACCCGATTTCTTACACTCTTGTATCTGACGAGATCTTCTGGGGTTTTATTATTTCTATACTGTAAGTATGATGCTGCTATTTCACTTTTTCTGTGAACCATGGTTTGTTGTTTATTTTTCCGTTTATGTTAATTTTTCTGTCTTATTGCTTCAGTTGTACTTGACTTTATGTTCGATGTGATTTTTCCCGAGGCCTGGCTTAGGTTGTCTCTATCAATTAGTTGTGCATTGAATAAACAAGTCTATTTTTTACAAATATCTAAAATCTGATACCAGACAATAAATCTTTTGTTTCTGTGTTTGTCGTTATCTAGTCTGACTGTGTCATTATAGTGTTGAAAGATGACAATCAATACTTATTGTAGAAGTTATTCGTTCTATAATTCTTTATAGATTACTAACCATTTTAGCCTATAAAACTAAAATCTAACAGCTAATTCTACTTCTTCTGTCTGATTTCTCACACTTTAGTTTTCAAAACTATACCAAAACATTTTCAGCATTATAACATTAAAAACATCACAGCTATGATTTTTGATCGAAACAAAATCAGCACGAAAAAGAAAAAGTATAATAAAGAAGTTGGTTTTTGAGCGGCGGTAGTTGAAAGTGGACATAATGGCAAGTTATAAAACTTTGGTATTTGAACCATCTCGATATCTGTTACCGTTTGGAAGTTCCAGGGCTTTGAACAGAATTTACCGGATATTTAGAGATGGTTCTTACCCCATTAATGTGTAGATACTAGCTCCGCAGATGTAAAAAAGTACGTATTTAATATTTTGATTGGTACTACTCATAACAAAAACTCATAAAAAAAATCTATGAGATAGTTTGTGCATGTCCCTTTAGCAATTCAATTATTCGTCTTATCTCTGAACAAATCAAACAGCAATTGCATGAAATAAGTGTGAAAGTCTTGATTTCTACTTATTCATTTAGAAGTTACATTGATAAATCAAAATTAAACTTTTGTTATTTAGAGTTAGAAATTAATTAAATTACTGTGATAAACACAAAAAGTTGAAAAACGTTTAAGATAATTCTTCTTGTGCCCATTCTAACAGAATTCTGTATGTGAAACTGAAAAAGAACTAACCTAGTAAACAAACTTTTACATCTTTGTTTTCAAACAAAAGCTGCTTGCGACCATTCCATTCATAGCGTTTTTCTGTTAGATAAACAACAATGGCAAAATCAATATATAAAATTAAATTAGGTCGGGAAATTGCATGCGGAAATCATTTTCTCCAGCAATGCACCCGCTGCACTTTAGACATATCATCGAATCAACACTCCTTTTACGAAATCTTCAATACCTGCAAAACCAACAAATTCAATTAAGGAAGCTCGAATGCGTTTCAGAAGATTAGAATTCAATTTAGTGTGCTAAATTGCAATTAACTTAGCACTATTTTATGAAAACTACAACCTCCACCGTCTAGACATCATTCATGACTTCTTTTCATTATAATCCAGTTTTGCAGTAAACATTCCTTCATAAAATAGTCGATTACGGTCTTTTTTAATTTTAATAGCCAAAGTATCTTAAAAACTTAATCTGGACAGTGGGTGTTGATGAGAATGTTAGGTATCGATGTTGACATTTATCAAGTTTGTATTGTTTCAAATTTATAGGTACTCTGGAATTTTCTGATATTTTACATATTATTTCCACTTCATCTATCAAAGTCGAAGGTCAAGGATAAGGTTTGTTATTCAAATATTGAACAGTACAGAACGGAAATGCTTGTTTATTAATGTATACATTTTTCCCTCTGTTTATATTTTATAATGATTCGGTAGCTGAAATGGTAGGTACTTATGAAGGATTTAGTACTTCACTCGTAAATATAATTTTATTGCTAGGCTTAAGTTTATTGCTGTAGTTTAGTTATTTTGTAAACAAACAATTCGATAAGAGGAACGTGCAATAAAATATTATTACAGTCCTGACAGTTTTTTTTTATTATTGTTAAGTAATTCTGTATATAAATTTTTTAAATCTTTTAAATAATTATAACCAGCTTAAAATCGATAATAATTAGTTTATCTTCCAAATTTTACTGAAATTTATTGGCAAGACAGTAACATCTAACAAAACTGATCTTAACCATTTTGTTCTATCTCTTTTTAATTTACATACTTTGTGAAATTGCTTTACTTTTCTTGTTAACAATTTAATTGCATCTTCTTCTTCTGATCTATTTTAATTGCAATCATCATTGAACCATTAGTAGTACCCTACTTACAGTTAGTTGGCCACAACTAATTCGTTAACCCATTTTTGCCCAAATAAAAATAAAACAAAAAATGTATTTTTTTTACAAAAATTGAAAGATTTATTTAATTAAAAGTGCAATTAAAAAAAATGATAATTTTTTGCTTAAATATAGTCAAAAAAACTGTGTACTCGTATGAGTATACCGGGAAGTTACGAGATAACTGAGAATGGTATATTTCAAAACATTGCCTCTTAACGCATGAAGTATTTTTGCTCTTTTTGCATGCCCATCGAATTCGCAAGTGACATACAACACAAGGCAATAGTTTATCAAGTTTTTGTGGAAAATGTTCAAAGTTGTCTGAACGAACGCTTTCTGGAACTACAGTTTGTCTGCGACGCATGTTGGTGTTTGCCCTAAATAAATAATGTCTAACAATGTTCCTGGTGAATTCTAGTTGACTAACTTTCTGGCCAGATGCTAGCTGATAAAGTTTCCAGGAATTTGCCATTGTCAGATCCAACATGTATGTGAAGAGTATCTACCACCACTTTTTACCGCGGGTGGAAATACGATATGTATTGACAGATTGATCACTACGAGGTTTGATATTTATATTTCTGGCCTTGGCAACACTGACTGTTTCCAGGCGTCAGCTGACATTTCCGGTGTAAACTTTACATTGTTGAACATAACCTCAACCACAACATTTTGTCATTTGAATGCGATTAGTGTTGTTTGCAGTTAATTGAAAAGTGCATTCCCTAGTAAAAAATGGAATTGACCCGTGAACACTTTCGTGCAATTATCTTTTATAATTTTCGACGTGGATTGTCACGACAAGAGTGCATTAATGAACTTAATACATTATATAGCGATGAAGCTCCATCCTACGGCACTGTAAAAAACTGGTATAATGAATTCAAACGTGGCCGATGTTCACTCCAGGACGAAATCCGTGAAGACCGTCCAAAATCTGTCGTTGTGCCTGAAAACATCGATGCTGTGCGTGAACTGATTAAACAAGATCGTCATGTGACATACCGTGAGATTGAGGCATCTTTGGGCATTAGTATGACTAGCATCAACAAGATATTACATGATCATTTGGCCGTAAAAAAAATTGTTCCCGTTGGATCCCGCATAACCTGACTAATGCTCAAAAGAAGGCTCGCGTCGACTGGTGCATTGAAATGTTGAAACAATTTGCGAAAGGTGCATCAAAGGCTGTGTATAACATCTGCACAGGTGACGAATCATGGATCTACGCATATGACGCCGAAACAAAGCAGCAATCAACTGTGTGGGTCTTTCAAGACGAGCCAAATCCACAAAAGTTGTTCGCGGAAGAAGACATCGAAGCAAATGGTTGCTCGTTTCTTTGGCATTACCGGTCATGTGGCAACAGTGGCGTTAGAGCAACGTAAGACTGTCAACTCTGAATGGTACACCACCATTTGTTTGCCAGAAGTCATTGGAGAAATTCGGAAAACTTCAAAGAAGAGGCGAATCATTCTTCATCATGACAATGCAAGCTCTCACACCGCTGCTCAAACAATTGAATATCTAACCAGCCAGAAGATCGAGTTGATGGGCCATCCACCATACAGCCCTGATTTGGCACCCAATGACTTCTTTTTATTCCCGTACATCAAAAACAAACTGCGTGGTCAACGATTTTCAACACCAGAAGAAGCCGTTTTTTGTTTCAAAACGCATATTTTGGAGCTGCCTCAAACAGAGTGGAAAAGTGCTTCGAAAATTGGTTCAAACGCATGGAAAAGTGTATCAATCTTAATGGAGAATATTTTGAAAAACAATAAAATTAGTTTCGATCATAAATACTTCTTTTTTCATTGTTAGGCCAGAAATATAAATAGCAACCCTCGTAAGATCAACTCCGCCCATTCTCTTGTTATAATTTTTATACAATTGAGGCTGCGAGACCTCAATGCACTTTTTTATCACATTTTAACCACCTTTTTACTTTATGCAAAGGTTCAATTGTGTTGTTAATGTTAGTTAAATTTGTAGTCATTGATCAGTTAATGCTGTATTTATTTTCCATTTGTTTAAAACCAAGATATCCATTTTTTGTTATTGTAGTTAGTGACAGAATAAAATAAAATAGTATGACATATTGCAAAAACGAATAAAAGCAACGAATTTTTTTTAGTACTCGATAAATAAAGCAAGTTTGCAAAATCACGTTAAATAAATCAACATAATTATTGGTCCTTCACTCGCCGGATATCATTGGGGTTGGTTTTAACACGGATTGGAATCAACAAATCAACGAAAAAAAGGCAGATTCATCAACCCAAACACGTGCCACGGGGTGCATCAGCTAATAAGCAGCAGCGCAGCAAGGATTTAAAGTCAGTTCCCTTTATCCTATTCTATAACAATTGCAATAATTCATATCCATGTTTTCAATTAAACAAAAAATAAATTGCCTCAATTCACTATTAGCATTTAGTTAACTATTATTACAAACAATAGATTTCACGTTTTCTTCAACAAGTTTGCTTCCAAATCTCGGCTTTAGAATTCTAATCATTGCAAACCTGATCGTATTAACAAAATGGCTCAGACTAGTGACGAATTAGATTCTTTCGAATTAAAAACTGATACATACAAAGTTATCAAACGATCAGCAGCGTTTAAAAAATTAACAATAAAAAGAGGCTATTTACGCGGCGAATTAACACGTTTTCTCAATTTTGTAGCAGAATTTAACGCAAAGGAAAAAACTATTGCTCAGCTCAAATCACGAACGAGTGCAATACAACACGTTTTGCAAGATTTCGATAAAACTCAAGCAGAAATTGACGACATGCTGTTAATTCATGACGAATCAGCATTTGATCATGAATTAGCTCAGTCGGCGCGCGAATCGTTTGAAGACAAATTTCATGAAGCAAACGGTCAAGCAAATGAAATAATTCATGCCAATGCTCAAGGCAATGTAAGCGTGTGTTCAGATCCCGCGAGTAATCTTTCTAGACCGGCTGCGGTAGTAATCGAATCAAACCCTAACCAACAATTAACCGCGAAACTGCCGTTACTGACATTACCGGAGTTTTCAGGTAGTTATCACGACTGGCAGCGATTTCATGACTCCTTTCAGGCTCTCATTCACAATAAAACTTCATTAGCAAATGTTGAGAAATTTTATTACTTGTTAGGTGCTTTAAAGGGAGAGCCGGCCACGCTAATCTCTTCTATTCCCATTTCGAATGACAATTATCCGATAGCTTGGAAAGCATTAAAGGAACGTTACGAAGACAAAAAAATTATTATTAACACGCATATTGACAAAATTTATAATTTGTCCCAACTCCATAAAGAATCCCATACCGCTATTCGAACCTTCTACAATATTATTTCCAAAAACTATCGTTCGTTGAAAGCTCTTCAAGTGCCGGTTAAACACTGGGATCGCATTTTAATCTATTTATCGGTCATCACGTTTGACCCATATACTAAACGTGAATGGGAAAACCATTGCAAGAATATGGATGCTCCCACATTCGACGAATTCATCAAATTTCTTGCGCAGCGTTGCAAGATACTTGAATCATCCGCTAAGCATTTCGACGCAAGGTCAAATTGCACAAATAAAAATGATAGCAAAACATTTTTATGTTCAAACATCAACAACAAACTAATGCAATCGCCCAAGCATAAGGACACGCACTGTGAATTCTGTAAGTCCGCGCAAAATTCAAGAATCTATCGGTTAAGGCTCGGTATGACGAAATTCTACGTTTAAAACTTTGTCTTAATTGTTTACGTTTCGGACACACCAATGCAGATTGCAAATCAAGCGGTTGCAAGACATGCGGTAAAAGACATAACACGTTATTGCATCGAGACTCGCAGAAATCAGCGGCATCTCAAACAAATCGCCAAACTCAAGGTCAAGGGACAAATTCAGTCGAACAAATCTCTCAAATTAACAATCACATATCGTTATCGCAAAATTCATCGCATCCACGAAATCATACATGTCCTCTGTTACCCACGGCTCTTGTGAATGTTTATGATCAAAGCAATCAACCAATAGTGTGCAAGGTATTGCTTGATAGTGGATCACAGTCTCATTTTGTTACCTATAATCTCGTCAAAAGGTTGGGTTTAAAACTCAAGCCTGTGAATATTCCTGTCTCAGGCATTAATTACATAAAAACAAATATCAATCAAATGTTCAATATTGACATCTCTTCTCGCTGTACAAATTTTAAAAGAAATTTAACCTTTCTGGTAGTCCCTAGTATCACGGAATATATCCCGTTCACTCATCTCAATGCATCGGGTTTTAACGTTCCTTCAGGTCTACCATTAGCTGACCCGAACTTCTACCTATCTTCAGCTATAGACAAGCTAACAGTTGTGACTTATTTTTCGAATTACTTCTTGACGGTCAAATAAGTCTCGGAAAAAATATGCCTTCGATGCAAAATACTTTATTGGGATGGCTAGTTTCTGGTAGCATCTTTCGTGTCCAAAATAATAATAACTTGAGCGTTACTGCTATGTCGACAAGCTGTCTTTTTACTTGTGAAACGCCAATTGATTTCGAACTACAAAAACTTCGGGCAATGGAGGAAATTGTCCCAAGTCGCAACACCTTCTTAACAAAGGAGGAGCTTGCATGCGAAGCGCATTTCGCAGAAACGATTACTCGAACCTCCACGGGGAGATTTGCTGTAAAATTGCCATTAAAACCTACATATACGCAGCTAGGTACTACGAAAGAAGTAGCAATAAGTAGACTTTTTCCCATGGAACGCAGATTTCTTAAGGATTCAAATATGAAAACTGAATACACGGCATTTATGTCCGAATATGAAAGTCTAGGACATCTGACCGAAGTTCCCTGCAAGTTGAAATCCGAAATGCCAATCTATTATATGCCTCATCATAGCGTGCAAAATCCACATAGCACAACCACTAAAACCCGTGTAGTTTTCGATGCTTCATGCAAATCATCGACCTCGTTGTCATTAAATGATGTTCTTATGATAGGCCCCACTATCCAAGACGATTTAGTTTCGATTTTGCTCCGATTTCGCAAACAAGATGTAGTCTTGGTAGGAGACCTAGCAAAAATGTTTCGCCAGATCTTAGTAGATGCAAGCCAGCGAGATTTTCAAAGAGTCGTCTGGCGAGAATCACCCGAAAAGCAAATAAAACACTACCAGTTAAATACCGTTACGTACGGAATGGCATTGTCTGTATCAAATAGCTTTAGAGAATGCCGAACAATTTCCTATTAAATGTCAGGTAGTTCAGTCCGATTTCTATGTATACGATCTACTAACAGGTTCATCAAACCTGCAGGACTTGATTAATTTAAAAAACAATATTTGCAACTTGCTTCAAAATTACGGGTTCGAATTAAGAAAACTTCTATTTAATGATGATTCGAAACGCCTTACAGATTCAATGAGTTCAGACGACTTGCAATACACTATTACCGATAACGCTAGTATTAAGACATTCGGCGTATCTTGGATTCCATCCACGGATCAGTTCGAATATAACGCTCATAACATGCACGCGTATGAAAATGTTAAGGCAACCAAGAGAAGTATACTTTCATTCATTGCTAAAATCTTCGATCCTCTCGGTTTATTAGCTCCAATATCGATTCGTGCAAAATTAATAATACAAAAATTATGGAAGTTGCAGTTAGATTGGGACGATCAAATACCCATCTAATTACAAAGCGAATGGGCAGAATTCAAGCAACATGTCTCGCTAATAAGGTCAATACAAATACCACGTCACGTGCTAGTTAAGCAAGCCGTTAAAATTCAAATTCGTGGGTTTTCTGATGCCAGCGAGCTGGCTTATGCTAGTTGCATTTACGCAAGATCGTTAAATACCAATAACGAATTATCTGGGCGTTTGATCTGCGCGAAATCAAGGATGGCGCCCTTGAAAACGGTATCATTGCTTCGTTTAGAACTTTGCGGTGCGCTACTACTTGCTCGATTGCTCAAGAAGAGTTTGGATGTTTTTAAACTTGATATCAACAGTGTATATTTGTGGACGGACTCCACAATTGTTTTATCATGGATTGCAAAGGAACCACGAACATGGAAAACATGTATCGTCAATCGAGCAGCAGAAATTCAGAATTTAACAGATCTTTCAAGTTGGAATTACATTTCTTCCTCTCATAATCCCGCGGACATAATTAGTCGAGGCACTCATATTGACACATCAGACAAATCAAGCTTGTGGTTTAAGGGTCCTCAATTTTTAAGTTTCCCCGAATTTCATTGGCCTTCCAATTCTAGTATAAGGTCCGTTACCTGCGAATTAGATTCACGAGAATTGCTCGAAGCACGAATGTCAACTGTCCTTACAACTTCAGTAGGCATCTTCACTTTCAATAATATAATGAATAGATGTTCAAAACTAACAACCTTGATCCGATCAGTAGCTTATTGCTTAAGATTCATTAAGAAAATGAAGGCATTGTTAATGGTCCGCCTACAAGATTCTAAAAAAACAAACGAAAATTACACGACACCTGATGATTCTACTGAAACAAATTATTTTACCAAAATGAAGTGGAAGCAGCTGAAATTACTCTTCTTAAGATCGCGCAAATCCAAGCCTTTCCAAACGAATTATGCTGTCTTCAACGAAACCAAGAGGTTGGCCCCTCCAGTAATTTAAAATTATTAGCACCTTTCTTAGATTCGTCCGGCATCATGCGTGTTGGCGGTCGACTCATTCATTCTAATCTTTCATATGATCAGAAACATCAAATTATCATTCCATACTCGCATCCACTCACAACGCTAATTATCAGTTACGAACATCGGCGGAGTCTACATGCTGGTGCTCAGACCACATTATCTTTTGTTAGGCAAAAACATTGGCCAATTAGAGGAAAGCAGGTTGTTAAGCGCTGCATACGTCAGTGCTACCTATGCTGCAAGGCACGCCCTAAGTCGATTATGCCAAAAATGGGAAACCTTTCTTCTGAGCGCGTAAATCCTTCTCGACCTTTTCTCGCTGTGGGTATCGATTACGCTGGCCCTGTCGATCTTAAGGAGGGAAAGACTCGCACGGGAAAAACAATTAAAGCATATGTTTGCGTGTTCGTTTGCTTAGCAACTAAGGCTGTTCACATAGAATTAATATCGAACTTAACAACGGATGGTTTCTTAAGCTTATTAAAAAGATTTGTATCTCGTCGTGGTATGAGCACAGACATTTTTTCGGATAACGCTACTAATTTTATTGGTGCTACGAGGGCTGTTTGACGGAAGCGTGACTTTCCGCCAGATGCCGCTGATATCAGTAAATCGAAAACATGAGCATATACGTCAGTCTTTTAGAGGCTTAACCTCCAAATTTCATGTCAATCTGTGAAATAGTATACATTTGACAGTCATAGAAATCAATTAAGTTTGTGATATTTTGTAAATATGAAGAAACGTGAGTTTCGTGTTTTAATTAAACATTATTTTTTACGTGGAAAAACAGTGAAAGAAACTGAGGAGAAATTACGGAAATATTACGGTGAATCTGCTCCATCGCATGGAATGGTTTCCAAGTGGTTTA
>VTPC01001566.1:74636-97167 GCA_011009095.1 Ignelater luminosus
CATCTGCAATTGCGACCGCTAAATTGGTAAAATTAAGCTACAAATTGCTTCCCCATCTACCATACTCACCGGATCTGGCCCCAAGCGACTTTCTTTATTTCCGAATTTGAAAAATCTCTCGCAGGAAAAAAATTCGCATCAAATGAAGAGGGTATTGCTGCAACGGAGGCCTATTTTGACGAGTTGCCAAAAGAACATTTCTCAGACGGCTTAAAGAAATTGGAAAGTCGTTGGACTAAGTGTGTAGCACTTGAAAGGAACTATGTTGAAAAATAATAAAAAAAATCTAGGCTAAACCTGTTTTTTATTGAAATGTCACACTTCCGTCAAACAGCCCTCGTAATAATGAACTTTTGAAACTACAAAATTGAATAAACTCCGAAGAATTTAAAAACTTTCAAAATTCAGTGGCATTTTATTCCGACGCAATCGCCAAGCTTTGGAGGTCTATGGGAAGTATCTGTGAAATCTTGTAAACACCATTTAAAACTAATTTTTAACAATAATCCTCTTATGTATGAAGAATTTTATACATTACTAAATCAAATTGAGGCAATTTTAAACTCCCGTCCGCTCATCCCTCTATCCAATGACCCAAACGACACAGCTGTGCTCACCCCAGCGCACTTCCTCATTGGGCATCAACTAACTGCCATTCCTGAACGCAACCTGTTGGATCCCAAAGTTAACTTCAGAAACCGCTACCAACATTTGCAGTATTTGAGACAACGATTTTGGGCAAAATGGTCCTTCGATTATTTACACAATTTGCAACAACGAACTAAACGGCAGTTCAGTCATAATGCTGACTTAACTATTGGAGCCATTGTTTTGCTTAAGGAAGACAACATCCCTCTAATGCACTGGCGGCTCGGACGCATTACCGCAGGACATCCTGGAAAAGACGGTGTAGTCCGTGTCGTCAGCGTGAGAACAAAGACGGGTGTTACTAAGCGTGCCTTATCCAAGGTGTGCTTGCTTCCTACCGAAGAAGTGCAAGTAAGTGATAAGTGACACTAAATGTGACAAGTGTTTTTATCTACATTGAAGCCAATTCTTCAACAGGGGGGTTATGTTAATGTTAGTTGAATTTGTAGTCATTGATCAGTTAATGCGGTATTTATTTTCCATTTGTTTAAAACCAAGATATCCATTTTTTTGTTATTGTAGTTATTGACAGAATAAAATAAAATAGTATGACATATTGCAAGAACGAATAAAAGCAACGAATTTTTTTTAGTACTCGATAAATAAAGCAAGTTTGCAAAATCACGTTAAATAAATCAACAGGTGTCATAATTGGTTATCGTTGAAACCACACTGTTGTCTACCCAACGCACTACAATTAAAACCATTATTTTCATCGAACTGGAAATCAAAGGTGCCTCTTGCTTGTTTGGCTAAGTTCTTGAAAAATTATAAGGACATTTTCCAATTCTATTTTCTCTAATGGTTGCGGTTGCTCTAAAACCTTTTTTCACCAAAGTTGACATCAAATATAAGGTTGAAAAATAATTGTCCAAAAATATGTTATAATCTAAGGGATTTTTTACATTTTGTAGTAAGTTTAATACAACATTGCTACCCAGACTGTCGGATGTATTTTCATTATTATTTTTTTCCCAGTATGTGTCAAGGTGATAACAATATCCATCACAGCTAGATAACACTCAGTTTCTATATCCGAATCTTACGGGTTTTCCTTTAATAAATTGTTTACAATAATGATGCCCAAAATAAATACCTTACCATTGCTTCATCTATAGATAAATATGTATGAAAAGTAGCCCATTGTTTGAATTTCTCGTTGAGAATATTCATGAGGGGACGAAGTTTAAACATTTTATCTGACTTTTTAGTTTGCATTGTCTTGCTTTATTTCAGATATAACTTGGCCTCCCAAAATCTTCATCTCCACACCAATACGTTCGCTCTTGTGGCAATCTCTGATACCCAGACAAGCATAAAATTGCTATGAAATTCTCATTTCTTCTCTAGTTACTGAGAAATCATGCCGGTTGTTTTACGGCGCATAAACAAGAGTCTGATTGACTATATAATCAATAGTAGATTCATCCAAAAGAATTTAAAAAACGTCCACTGAATTTCATGGTTTAATATTTTCAATTAAGAGCTTTTGACTAGTGTATTCATAGTTACTAATATTATTCTGCAATTTGTAACCATGTACCTGCTTGGTTTATTTACTAATAACAGAAGCTTTTGCTGATTTAGATTTTTTAGACATCTTTAATCGCTTCTGTTTATCACTTAGTTTTCCGAAGAAGCTGTTTCCATTATTTGAATTTGATCTGCGATTTCGTTGAGTATATCTGCAGTCAGTATATCATTATTATTGAATTCTTTTTCATCCGTTAGTTGGTCCACGTCTGGAGGTAAAATGACAGGATCGTCGTCATCCTCCAGAGGTTCCAAAGCATCAGGAAGAAAATTATAATACCCATATGTTTTCACGGGATCGCTAACAACATTTGTCTAACTCATTTCTGTAAAGAATTGAAAGAATATATATAATTTTGTTGTCAGTGCTATGATACCACATTTATCCATTTTACCTGTTTGAGTACAGGTAAAATTTAATTTATTAGTTTGAAATTTAAAGAAAATTCTTAGTTGTTGTTTGTATGGAAATGTGTAGATTAATGTTTTATAATCAAAATTAAGCAAGAAAGACTCAATTATCACTTACTATTTAGTTGTTATTTCAACAATAGTTCACACTCGTAAAAATACACATGACGGGCAGAACACATGAGTAAATAAATTGACACTGTCATAACATAGAATGCTGTACTTTATAGAAGAAGATAAGAACTTAGTAGTTCACAAAATTCTCACTAGATGACAGTAAAAAAGAAGAATTGTGATGTACCTGCTTGGGTACAGCAGTCAAAAATGGATTAAGTTAACTGAAAAAGTTACTAGAAATGAGAAATAAATAAGTCTGTTTTTCTTAAAAATGCCACAGTAATCTCTCAGTTTGCATGTACTAACGCGGCAACAAAAACCGGACCACACTTGTCTGCCAATACATCGATTCTAACAGAATGTCTCTCTTTTGCATCAGGCTTTAAGTTGGATTTGTCAGTTAAATTAATAAGGTACTTACTTAGTACATAATAGTTTTACTTAAACTAAAAGACAGATTTATAAAGGGTAATTTTAAAACCTATATGGTACTCCGGTTTTTTTTGCCGCGATAGTACATAGCTGTTTGACAGCAGCTGTCTTATTTTGTATTTTGTTTAGATTTCTTATTGACCATTAGATTTATTTGCTTTCTTTGTCTGTTTTCTTTTAGTTTTAGCTTGTATTTATGCTAATTAATAACAACAGGTATGCTCATGAACTACTGATTACTCATATAAATAATAACTAAATTGAAAGACTTCGTCAGCACTTACTCTCCAATTATCTGTATTGCTGAGTAATGGTTAAAACCAAACATAATGCTGTTAATTTGACAAATTACAAATCTTTTAGACAAGATAGTCTTCTATTTATAAAAAGTAATTTGCAATGTAAAATAATAAAAGTAGATGAATCCAGTTTTCGATCAAAATTGATAACGTAAACCACTCATCGAAGTCTCTTTAAAGATTTTTTCACTAATCTTAGTAACTCGCTTCTAGAAATTAGTCATTATTCAGAATATATTGTTGTCACTAGTAATTTTAATATTGATTATAACAAAACTGAACCAGCAGCATCAGCCTTGATTACAGTAAGCGACAGTTTTGAATTAATTCAAAATATTCATTGAACCGAGAAGGTTTGAATCTCTTATATAGATCTACTCTAAAACTGTAAATATCTCAAAATCCGGAATTGTTGTTAATACCAATCTTTCCGATCACGAGGTCATATACTGTACACTGAAGGAGATTAATCCCAAGCCAAGTTTTTTAAAACTTGCCGTTATTTTCGAAATTTCGACTATACAGTTTTTAATAATGATTTGCTTTCTATCAACACTTTTCACGATCATCTTAACGAACGTACCAGACATCTTCCTTCCTTGTTTATATTAATCGGAGACTACTCGCATATGCAAAGGGAAACTTTAAGTATCTACAAAGATCTTCTTGCTTAGTTACTGTCTTCTAATCTAACCGATTTTCTGGTTTATTAATATTTTATGTTGTTAGCCTCGGTTTGCTAGAAACCCGAATTTAATATCATGTTATTAATCGGTCGGCTTAAACTTCAGATGGAATCTTAAAAACTATAACAGCTCGCTTCATCTCGTTTGAAGGGACCAGGCCTGACGCAAGCATATTTAAACAAGCCTATAGATAGAAAGTAATCATGGGAGGCTTGGCTGTTCCTAGGAGACCTTCAGACACCCTTGAAATGAAAACATATAAAATATCCATTGTTTATATATTTATAATAAAATGTATATACTTCATCATTTTTTAATTCTTCGATTAGGAAGTAAGCCCTCAACAGTTCTATCATTCTGACACTCCCAGTTTTTGTGTAGCTACCTTGTTACAAAAAACACAGAACTTTTAGACACTAA
This sequence comes from Ignelater luminosus, assembly GCA_011009095.1. Classification (NCBI taxonomy): domain Eukaryota; kingdom Metazoa; phylum Arthropoda; class Insecta; order Coleoptera; family Elateridae; genus Ignelater; species Ignelater luminosus. The sequence goes on from VTPC01001566.1 coordinate 79,183, forward strand.
CACCATAACTTACCGTCAACGCAAATTAGTATGCTACATGGTCACTAGAATATCAGAGACAAGCGGGTTCGGCGGTAGAGGCCAGCTCTTATCTTAAACGTAAGAGAGAAATAGGTGAATGGAGCAAATTCAAGGGCGCCAATTGCGGGAGTCAGTCCATACAGAGAGTACTCTGCAGTAAACCAATCTGTTGGGATCTTAATATATTTACAGGATTGTTAACTGGTTTTGCTTTTTTTTTAGAATTCAATAAAATCATACGGTAAACGACAAAGCTTGTTAATAAACATTTTGCTAGGTAATATGAATATTAGATAAATCAGGCTTAGTAGTACTTCAGCTGGATCTGGGACACTGCCATTTCCTTACAAGTAAACGTTTAATACATGTATTGAAAGCAAAAATACTGAAATAAAATAAACGAATTAAGTTTCAATCTATTGACAAGACTCAAGTACTCATTCCACGATTGCTTTAACAAACAGAAAAAGCAAAATAAACCACAAGTAATAAGACCCGATGAACGGTACAACATTCCATTTAAAACTTATGTGCACTATGAAAAAATGTAACAAATTGGGAATTACCACTTGTTGCATTCAGATTTTACTGGTCTGTTTTTTTTTATTACAAAGCGTGCATTTACTGCGGGTTGAATAAATTTCAATTTATCTTAACGTGTTGAAACTTTCAAGGTCGTAATAAGTTTCCAATTTTCACTTGAGAGTACCCACTGGACTCTGATAAAATGGCAAGACTATCAATCAACCTCTTTACAATGCATTCTCCACGTACGCCCGGTTGGTTTTCTAGTGATGTTGTTGTACGCGGCCAGCACTTTTCTATACTCACTTTACATTCCTGCTATTTTTGTGCTGTTGAAGTTTTTGTACTGCTTTTCTCCTTTTAGAGAAATCCTCGTTCTACTAAACTGTGTTGATTGCCTCCCTGTCTAATTGAAGACAGTCTTTGCTGTTGTGACTCTTATCCTGTAAAGGCGGCGGAGATAGTACGGTCTAAGCGCCAGATTTGGTGAGAAGGCTTACTTCGGGGTCTCCTCCTCGGAACGGTCAGACGAGAGATCACGGGTGGCTGCTGTGGAGACACGGTAATCCAAGGGTGTAACGGTTGAAACACTTTTGTTAGAAATCTTACGGCAATGTACAAACAGTAATACATATACATAAGCAATGCAACTAATACGAGCTACGTAGTGGGCAAATTAAGCGGAGTGCAAGCCAAGAGGGGTAAAAACCAAGCTGGGTACAAGCCAAGCGGGTTGGGTTACAAGCGTTACAGGCTCAGGGCAGATACCCCACAAAGGTACATAGTAACAATACAATGCAACTGCAACAACTACCTTTCGATACCACTCAGTTCTCTTATACTAGCGCTGGGACGCTATAAGTGGTAGCGAACTAAGTAGAGCAATGATGTGGGCTTTCTCTCTTTACTCTAGAATAGCATAAAGACTATATCTGTCCTAAATTTTATCGTTAAGAGTTTCGTTGAGGTTTTGAAAAACTTCCCATAATGTCTTCTAGAGTTGCAATATACTATCCTTTGTTATATTAAAAAGGATGTGTTTGTGGTCTTACCTACTTCCTGTATCAAATACTCTCCAGTTTTTTTTTGAAACTACTAATGTAGATCGTAGGTTATTGCGATGCCGATAACCTACTGTGTATTGCATGTAAAGAATGTAAAACTGTTTCTAATTTTTATTATGTCTAAAGTATTGTGGTTATAAATTTTAACAGTAATTCTCCTCTTTTACTTATAATTGTGCTTTTACAGGTCTTTGGTGTCCGTTAGCATTACACCTGACAACAAGTTGCATCCCATCAGCCCCGCATCCTGTTACCAGCCTTTTGATTCCCCCTGATAGTGAAAGCTGATGTAGTCCTTAAATTCCTCAGTTCTCTTCTGTTCACTATTTCAATTGTAGCAGATAACCGATTTAAGCACTTTACTTCCCTTATTTATAAGTATACTTGCTCTGGAAGTTTGGTGCGTGTATCTGTCACTTAACTCATCAAGATCACTTATTTTGCTCTATAGGTCCAAGATTGTTGAATAAAGGCTATGCGATGCGAAAATGTTTATTTTTCTAGGACGAATCCGATGGATCATCAGACGTACTTGGCCTATTTACTACTATAATAAATAAAATTCTGTACTGACAGAAGTCTGTTCTACCGGTAATACTGAGATAAGCGACTAGCATCTCAGAAGTTTCTATAGTGACGCTTTTATATTCATGTCATGGAGCTTGGGGAGTGTTCTTTGGCTGTGTTTAAACAGTGCCACCGCGTGAAGGATACTATCTAAAATGGCTTATCAGCCATAGGTAACAATATCCAGTAGTTTCAAGAACCACAGATTTGTAAAAGAGGGGATGTTTTTGTCCTAACACAAAATTTTACAACTCCTAATTAAAAGTGATATAATATCAAGAAGATTTATGCTTAAGCTTCGCGGCATTCTAAGATAACACAACAAGCAACCTGATGGTGAACTAAGTGTAATGCACATATTCTAGCAATAGCAAGGATGCATTTTCCAACTTACTAAATTATCTTGATATTGTTAGAATCAGAAACAAGGAACAGTAGTTAATTCAAGTAATTTGATTTCATTATATTGGTACGTATAGAAAATAGAGTTCGCTTGGGAACCGAACCCACACCTTGCCTTTCTAAACCAAGGCTCTAACTAATTCAGCTTAGAAAATCCTTTCCCAACCATAAGCTAATCTTTCCATATAGATTTTACATCTTAATCTACCGAGAAAGAATATATCTGTTCTAATCCAATAATCTGAAGCAATTTTGTTGTTAGTTACTTGTATATCCTTCATGCATTTGTATAATAATAAAATCTGGACCAGGTATGTGTCTGGAATCTACTAAATTTGTATTACGTAAGTAAGACAGGCAAAAAAAATGTAGGAATTAAAGTGCAAATTTTAGTGTACTCTTGTTAATGGTTTTGCTTTACATGAAAAGGTATCTTTTATGACATTATTATGCTTACCTCGTAATAGTTTTGTTTGCTTCTAATTTTAATAAAATCATAAACTCTAGCAAATATGTACACTAAAAATGTAGCAGGAAACCACATTTAAAATTCTAATTGTTTTTGTTTAATTAAATAAAACAAAAAGCCTAGTTAATATTAAATTTCCCTCCGGACACTTTTCGGTAAATGCGGACAATAAAAGCTGTATCAAGTAATACATTTTAAATTGACCACGATTGCACTTGAATAGATTGAATGATACCTATGAATCCAAAAACCAGTCGCGTACAACAGTAAAACCGGATTTTTATTCAAGTCCTCAAGGCTTGCAACACTGAAAATGTTCGTCTCGCTCGATTTTTCTCAATTTTTCGTTTTCTGGCTACCAATTTTATTTCGACATTGTGCAAGGATCGAGAGTATATAGCCGTAAATTTCTAGGGCACATGGAAACTCCATAAAACGATTTTGAATAATCTCTAAAAGAGATTTATTAAATATTTATTCAAAGTGTCGCGTTCGAAAAACTAATTAGATATGAGAAATGTGGTTTTATATTATAATACTGTTACCAATTTTTTGAGAAAGTTACGCAGTAAATTTATTTCTAATAGGTAAAGGGTAAATACAGACTAATTACTCGTTTTGTGCACAATGTATCACGGAAAAATAATAGTTATTATGATTTATCATTAAATCAGAATGGAAGCACTATGAGCATAATTTATATAAAATTATTAGATTCTTTAATTAAAATGGAAAACAAAGACATCTTAATTAAAATTTCACGTTGAAACAAATTCATAACATTATTATTTATTATTTTCGGAATTTATGAGTACACTAGCAAATTCACATTTTGCAATATGCGGATTTTTAAGCATAAAAAACAATAAAAAAAGTTCTTAAAAAAGCGTAAAAATTCAAGAAAAAAAGCTTAAAAAATAGCACCAAAATTAAAAATAAGTTTAAAATATGCAGAAAAAAAATTAAACTTCCAGGTTTTAGGTCTTATTATGCAAAGTATTTATTATAAAAAAACAAAAAATGAATTGTTATTAGAAACTTTGAACTCTAAAATGCTTAATTATTATGCACTTTTCTAAATTCTCCATAGGCAAATTTCTTCTTTTATCAGTTAGGGTGTCTTTGTAAAGAGAAAATAGTCTTTCAATGTCAACACTAGTAATCGGTGCATATTTAAATTTTGCAAGTAACGATGGTTAAAGTCGAAGTTATTGACTATTTCGCCTGATAAAATACTTGCAATGGTCTTTAATCTTGCTAAGCCTTCGTTTTTAGCCAGCACGTTCTCAAATTTGGCAAATATTGTTTTTCCTACATCACCATGCACTTTTCCCAATTTTATTTTAAACTCTTGTACAATCTGAATTGCTTCTGTTAGCTCACTTCCTTGTGTTTCAAGTTTGGTAATAGTTTCACTGATGAACTCGTAATTTGCTTTGATGAATGCAAGGTTTTGTTGTAGTTCCGGATTTTTTAAAATATTTTGGCAGTCTTTAACTGATTGGGAAGCATCTTCCGAAAATTCTAACAACATTTCTTTGAAGCTGAAACTGCGTAATACACAGCCGCGTCCAACCATGTTCCCCATCTAGTAATGACTAGTTGTGGTGAAAGCGGAATATTAGAGAGTCTTTCTTTAAATCGTTGTAGCCTCAATGGCACTTTTAAAAAACACTTTTTGCCATTTTTAATTAACTCGTTAACTAGAGGAAATTCAGACCTCATAGTTTCTGCTACTCGGTTTAATCCGTGAGCTACGCAAGTAGAGTGTGTAAGATTGCTATACAAAACTTTTAAATTAATACCTGCTTTTAGCATATATGCAGCCGCATCCGTCACCATTAACAGAATTTTTTCAGTTGGGTCTGCATTAGGAAGAAAAAAGTTTGCGAGTCCCTCGTTAATAAATCTTGTTATGGTGCTGCTGTTGGTTTTATCTACTTGTTTCAAATATATTAAAAATGGCCTGGTTGGAGTAGCTTCATGTAATATACCGATAATGAGACCAGCCACATACCTACCGCACTCATCGGTGGTTTCATCGACAGAAAACCAGATATAATGGTCTGCAATTATTTTTCTAACTTCATGAAGGACTGTTTTATAAACTGTATCTAAATAGTTTTTTCGTAGAGTGCTTTCGGACGGTATCGATCTCTTACAATATGTTTCTAAGAATTTTCGAAATGCAGAATTGTCTAATTTTCTGAAAGGAATATTTGCCGATATCAGAGTATTGCATAAATCAAAATAAAAAGTTTCTTCTTTAGATCGAGTAGAAGATCCAGAGGCAACTACTTCTGAAATAGTTTGTTGTTGCAGCTTATTTTCATTTTCCGCTCTTCCTACATTTTCCTTGTGAATAGAGGTCTTCGTATGTTGTATTACATTATACTTTTTGTCGCACTGGATCTATTAAAACGAGGATTAAAAAATATTATATTTAAAATCTAATCTACTCTTTACCGTTTTAACACATACTCTGCAAAATAATCTACTACCGACCAGCCTTATTTCTGGTATATTTTTAATCCACTCTTCTACACTCGTTTTAACTTTTGGCATTGTACGTAGATACACGCACGATACCAACACTTTAAGTAACCCAGTAAAATTGAAGCATTTGTCAAGTAAATCTTAAAACCTATAAGAACTACCTGTTTTCACAGCTTATCCTAGGGACAAAGAACTGCTGGGACAATGTGTAACGGCCCCGACAGGCTCAGGAACGATGAGCGTCCAGATGGTGTCCAATACATAACGGTAAATAATGATATTTTAAGAAATCCTTGAAAATATTGTCACGAAATTTACCGTAAAAACAAAATGTTTAAAAAAATAATGTAGACAATTGCTGCTAGGGAAAGAATTTATAGAAAGTAATTTGAAGAAACAGAAAATAAATATACTGTATAAGGATATTATGATTTTTTCTTGAGACTGACAAAAAAATGTACAAAATAAGCATTATTTTAAAAAATAGCAAAAAGTTCCAAAAAAAAAGCAAAAAAAGCATTATGAAAATTAGTTAAATGATTCTTTTAATTGCGATTCGCACTTATTTCAATGTCTTTTTGTACTGCTATTAATATCTAAAAAAAAGCATTATTTCTATAAATCCGCACTCTAGTTATTATAGTTTTGCTTATTTCTTCTCATTTAAGTTATTTAAAAAAATATTTTAATGGTTAAGACAAAATCTGCAATGAAATTAGTTAAATCGTAGAAAAATCATAAACAAGCTTGAAATGTGTGAAAATTTGAGTTGCGTCAATAATTATAGATTTTAAAAACGTTCAATGCATATGATAAAAGGTTAAATAAAATAATCGAAGGAAAAGACAGATATATACGATGTATACTTTACAATTTTATTTGATGTCTCTATCTAAATCTTTCTAAATTGAACAATGGATTCACCCTGAATAATGGTGTTTTTTTCGCATAACGTAAAAGGAAACATTCCAAATTAGAAAATTCAAAGATCTGTTGCAAGATATCTTTAAAACAACTACCTCACATACTTTACATTTATTTTTTTGGAGGTTATAAAGTTCTTTAAAGACTTATTTATTTGAAATCATACAACATAGCCTTGCATTTAGAACAAAGCGTAGGGTACTAAGTTATTATTTGGTTTCTAAATCTATGTAGCTGTTAACTAATTGTCAATAGACTAAAAAAGGTTATATTATTCTTGTTAGTAGTTTTTGTACATTTCTACCCCTTGTTAAAAATAAAATAAAGACTGGAAGATAACTCAGAATCTGCAAACATATCTTACTCTTTTAATGCGCGTAGCATACTTACGATTCACACTCTTCATGCATTCTTAAAATTTGCAACGTAACTTCCTGTTATAAAATATTAATCTATAAAGGCCTCTTATGGTTTTATCCAAACATAGTCAGCAGTGGCCTTGAGCGCAAATAAGGAGGTTATAATCACCACACAAAACACAGTTATAAGACAAAAATATACCGATAACAAAATTAAAGGTAATAAATTAAATTTGAATAACAGCAACGTTCAGGTAGTAGAATGTTTGCTTTAATGTACAGCATATGCGCCAGCAGCCCATCCTTCACTTGAAACGAAGATACTTATTATAAGACGGATGCTATGATCGAGAGTAGAACGGAATTGTATCACTTTTTACAACAGTTATAATTTTATCTTACTGTCACTAAAAGATATTTCTTTAACAACAATTCTCTATTTGCTTTGGTGCGGTTACAAGCTAAAGAAAACTAAAAATCTCCCGTGATATCTACAAAGCAAGAACAAAATAAAACACGCTTACCCTCGCTGGGTTGAGGCTTGTCACAACTCAGAGAAATTTGATACAGTCACAGGCAACTAACTGTCTAGAAGACGACTTTCGCCCTACTGAGTCTATTTGTGCGACGCTGAATTTAATCACTTTCGAGACGAGCTCCCTTCAACGGAAATCTCAGTTCTCGAAAATTAAAATTTTAAATAAACAAGGCAAAAACTTGAAGATGTAATTTTTGATAAACCGCACGAAGACATAATTGTAAAACAGTTTTAAAGTAAAAATGAAACCAAATAAGTTCTGCAAATGAACTGGTCTAGAAATCCCAACTTCAATTCAGTTTGGTTGTACCAAAAACAAAAAATCAGCCACACCACTTTTAGAGAGATGAACAAGTAAGACTTTACATCAACAGATTACACCTGACTACTTGCTTATCCGAATATCAAAGATAAAACGTAAAGAAAGTTGCGAGGTAATAATTAAAAGTGAAATCTCATGTACAATCACTAAATCGTAATAAGAAAACTCCAACCCTTATCTGTTTGCTAACAAGATCTATAATAAAGTAAAATTAACCGGAAATACATAAAAATGCTTGAGAAATTATACCTACCCTGTGTTCCGTTTGCTACCATAAATAAAATAAGAAAACTCGTTAACCTAAATTGATTTAAAAATAGGAAACCCTACAACAAAGTTAATCAACCTCTCAGTGTGACCTCATCTGTATCGAAAAAACCTCCCGAACGAGGGAAAACTGTTGAAAAATACGAAAACACACCGGAAGCATAGATTAAATACAATACATGTAACAGAAGCAAAAATTGAACGTCATACATACTAGCCCACGAATACTTCTTCGAAATCTAACAGAATACTCGCTCGACGAAAAAATCGAGTAATTAACAGATCAATGGGATTCAAACGAATTTGACATTCATAGAATTTTACTAATAACGAGAACGTTCCTGAAAGAACTTATAAGATATTGATATGAAAGTAATAAAGAGAAAAATAGCTAATCGATTTGTATCACAGCGAGCAAATAAAAGTGTTTTTTTAAAAGAAAGACAAAACGATATTACCTACCAAAAATCCAATAGACCATATATGTACTTATTAGCACGAATTTTAGGTCTTTACGGGAACAAGGAACAAACGCGGAGCTGATGCATCCAGTGATCACCACCTAATTCTAGGTGATTTTAAAATCAGTATAGTATCCAAAGACAAATAGTTCGAGAGGAAAAGCAGAAGATTTGATGTAGGTAGGCTAAAAGATAAAAATGTAAAGTCTGAATATCAAGTCGATGTGAGGAATTGATTCGAGGCGATAGCCCTCGAGACGGAAGCAGAAGATATCCAAGATACCTGAAATCGATTCATTAACATATACGTTAAAGCAAGTGAGACAGTCTTGGGGTTTAAAAACCGCCTTACAAAAGAGTGATTGTCCGAAGATACCTCAAAGGAGATAGAGTTAAGGAAAATGGTAAAAGGAGGAGACATCAAAAAGTGAGGGCGTAAGAGGAGTACACGATCATAGCCAGAAAAGTGAAAGAAAAGGTAATGAGCAGGCGAGGAGAGCGAAAGAAGCAGTAAGTCGAGAGGATGTAAACGAACTTTATAAGATCACCAAGACCCTATCGAAGCAAGGCTTCAACCGAAACCGGCTTATCAGGAATAAATATGGTACGCATTTTTCGGGAGTGTTCGATACGAGCGGGGCAACAGAGATGGAGGGAGATTAAATGGAAATGAAGGAGGAAGAAGATGAATAGAGATCAAGGGGAGCAGGTCTGACTATAGAAACTCACTGTCCTTCTTTAGCTGAAATAAGGCAAGCAGTGAGACAGTAGAAAAACGGTAAAACTCTAAGAAATGACAGTAAAAGCTCAGAATTATTCAAGGCAGGTTTGAATTTAAGCACCAGACACAATTAGAACAAATATGGAATCAAGAGCTGATTTCCCCGGACTGGAAGAAAGGAGTTATTGTTAAACTCCCCAAAAAAGGAAATACCACAAACTGCGATAACAGGAGAGGAATAACCCTCGTACCCGTTGTTAACAAAGTACTGTCAAGAATAATTCTCGAGCGGATAGAGGAAAGTATTAAGGGGCAACTTAAAAAAGAACAGATTGGTTTCCAAAGACACTGAAGCTGCGTCAACTTGATCAAAACATTACGGATTATGATAGAGCAGAGCTACGAGTGGCGGAGTGCAGTTTACCTGGCATTTTTGACTTCGAGGAAGCGTTTGATTCGGTTAACAGGAGGGTTATGCGAAGTCTTTTCTAGGAAAATTATAAACCTTATAAAAGTGCTGTATAATGAGTTTAAATGTCAAGTACTTTACGAAGGAATGCTCTCTGGGTCTATCCCTATGACCTGCGGGGTTCAACAATTCTGCATTCTCTCTCCAACCCTTTGCCTGCGTGTCTTTGATAGTTTTATGCGGAGGGTGGCGAGTGGAAGAAAAAGAGGATTACAAAGGGGCCTGAGAAGAAGGCTAGAGGACCTTGATTATGTGGACGATATCTGCCTCCTGATACAGAGGCAATGGCATATGCAGCATAAGCTGGAGGCACTACAAAGAGAGGCAGAGACTGAAGACCTGCGTATTAATGTGAACAAAACGAAAGAGATAAAAATTAATTTCAGGGCACGGAATAACTTCATGGTCAGAAAAACAAGAGATTGAGAGGGTTGATCAGTCCGTATATTTAGGTAGAATGATGACCTGTTCTAAAGGCGCAGAGGAAAACGTCAAATCACGCATGAAGAAGACATGTGGTGCCTTCTCACAGCTCTATCAAATATGGTATAACAGGAACTTGTCGCGAAGAACCAAATTGCGCATCTTTAACAACAACGTCAAGTCCGTGTTATTATACGGATGTGAAACTTGGGAGGGATAATCAGCAAACTACAAGTCTTTCTAACAGATGCTTACGACATATAATAGGAGTAAAATAGCCAGACACAATTAGCAATGGAGAGCTCTAGACCATCACTGGCCAGAAACCCATAAGTCTCGAAATGCAGAAGAGGAAATGGGGCTGAATGAGCCACACAAAGGTAGGCCAAGAAAGACTTAAAAGACAGTTGAGCAATAGAAATAGGCTGATCGTCTCATTTGTGTGCATCAGCTCAACGGTTCTGGCTCAGCTTGCTGAATTGATTCAGTGAATCGGCTCAGTCATTCATCGGTTCAGAATGGCTTTCGTCATTCAGCGAACGAAAGAACGAATTCCCAGAAATGAAGCAGTAGAGCGTTTTTATTCGGCGGTCTATTTCCGCACTTTAGATTTTATTTGCACACTGCTTTATTGTAATTGTTTTTATTGTACTATTTCTTATTGGAATGTATAGAAGAGTAGATTCATGGTTTACTTTTCTAAATAAAAACTCATTAAAAAAGTTATTTAGTGTAATGAGTGCAGTTAACTATAAACAGAATTTTTATAAAAACAACAAACAGTTATAATAAAGCGATGTGTATTTCAAAAGCATTTTAGAAGTTTTCTCAAAACCAAAAACCTTTGTGTAAACTTGACGAGAGCTAAAAGAGCGACGAGCCGATTTGTGTTAGTTTTCAGAACCGGTTCGTTTCGTTCACTGCTTGGAGCCGATTCACTGAACCGATTGATCACGAACGACACGCCTCTATTGAGCAAGAGGTAGCGAGAATGAGAAAGGCATGGAGTGAAGTGAAGAGGCTAGTGCGAGATACAGATGACGGGGTTTTTTTGCTTCGGCTCTGTTTTAACCGTGGGAACAAAAGGAACTAAGGCAAGAAAGTCAACTTTACTAATGTCTATTGTTAACATTTAAAAAGAATCCTAAATTTTCCATTATAGTGAATATCCCTGTGATGAAATGTATGCCAAATTTGGAAATTAGTACAAAAAGTCAATAATATCACCGGAGGTCTGGAAATGTTGACGTAAACGTAAAAAAAACGTCAATCGATCTATCATTAAGTGAATAGTAATCGAGCGTATAGTTTGTTTGTGAAAACATCACCAATGCAAAGAATCTGTGTTTTGTTTTCAGTCAATACTTTTGATTATGGAGGATATGTTATTCTGGGCGCAGTTTGCCAATAAGGAACATATTCTGTGATTCCCTAGATAAAATAACCTAGCGATCTTAGTTATCAATGTCTGATAAGCATTCCGACGTTTTTTCGTGCGATGTGTTCTTCTTGTATTTGACAATAGATCACGTAATCGATACCTAAAGAATATGTGAATTACACTCATCGATTTAAATTTGAAAAATGTAATCAGTACTTAATTCATCAGCTGTGGGTTCAATTTTGGTCTGATTTATTGTGTATGTACTTTCAAAATCCAAAGTGCTAAACGATCTTGCGAAATTGCAACTATACTGACTCACTGTTACTTATCAATCCAATAACAAAAGCAATAACGACCCACGGACCGTTATGAGTATGATGTTAGATTAATTGATTAAATTTTCACATTCACTAAAATTGTATGGATCTGATTGAGCTATCATTTAAGCAAAACATTTTAAAACTAATCCCATTTTTAATCAATCTTGTTGTAAATAAAGACGTTAGTGCAAATGTACTTAATTGTTTGAACACAACGTAGAGGGTACAGATATTAGAATTAAATATTCTAGTTGAGCAAGATACTAAGATTTATCCAAAAATCGAAACAAAATATTTTAAAACCATTTATCAGTAATTCATTATTATCATTATAATCAACAATACAAAGTAAAGACACCTTACAATCTCATTAAGATGCACAGTACATCATACTGCATTTATCCTAATTTTAAAAAACGATGAAAAACTAATCATGTGTTCAAGAAAACGTGAGGAAAAATCATACAAATATTGGTAAGGTTGCACTTAACAGACTACACCAATCATTATTTTCAAGTAATACAGATCTCGTCAGTCACTGAAGGTAACAATAATTACTATTCTGTCAGTTCTTAAATGGCTTTTCACTACTCTGTTTTTTTTGCACATTAGAACTTTTGTAATAAGGAACTTTTTTGTTTTCGACAGCGTTGCTTTTAAATGTTTTCTTTACATTCAATACTTGTTCTTGTAAGTTTTTTTGTCAACTCTAAAGAATGCTTTTATTTAAGGCTTTTCTTGCAATCTTGTCTCATCACTATAATACATGCTCTTATTTTAGTAATTGTTCTTTTATTGAGTAATTAAACACTAAATGTTAACTGATTATGTTTATTAAAAAAATCAATAGTTAAAACCTTAAAAATTGCAGGCTTGTATTTACTAAATTTTGAGCAATACAAATAAATTCCTATCAGGTGTTAGATTTTTATTAATTTTATAAAATGCTTTGAATTCTAAATAAAGTTCGAAGAAAATAAGAATTATAATACTACGCAAAGAAGATTGCTAGAGCTGCATGTAATGGAAACAACTAAAGTTCGCAACTGAACATTCTTTTGATGTAGAAGCCTTTTGAAAAGCCTATAAAGGATATCACAGGTCAATAGAATTTTCCTGCATTATGGTGTACTAATGTGATATGAGGCAGTCCATTGTAAGTTAGTAAATTACTCATTGTAAGAAGCAAAATAAATAGCATTATTTAAGAAAGAAGTTTATGAAAGTTGTTCCCAAGAACGTTTGTTAGGTCGTTTAACTGTGTTAAGCATTTCTTAATAGGCGCTCTGTTTAAAGTTTATTTTGGATATATTGTAAGGAGTTAAGGGGATTCTGATGTTTTATCTTCTTCAATTGTCGAACGGCTATGCGCGAGAACTAGTTTGTACTGTTAATTCTGAAATATTAAATATATACATTTTTATTCCATTAAATCGCAGCATCGTAAAAATTGTGTTGATTTAGAAAGAAAAGAAAGCCAGAACTACTATCTCGTAGGGTAAACGCACCTAATTACGTCCGGCTCCAGCAGTCCACCTTCGAATCAGTTATTATTTTATAAATAAATTATCGCACCATAAATAACGGCGATTTTTAGCTTTGTGTTATCTACCATCCTAATAATAATAAAAAATATATGTTATTTATTAGCATTTATTTACTGCCAGTACGTGATTACGTTTACTACGACTGCCATTGAGTGCGTTTTTATTAACAAGAAACGGTTGCATTCTAGGTAAGATTTGCGCATTCTTGTGTACATCTTCGTAAAGATTTTTGTTTGGTAAATTAAAGCAATGGTCCTTCTTAATATTTATTGCAACAAATCTTGGATTTTAATTAAACAAGTGTCGAAAATAAGGTAGGCAAAGTACCGGTATTTACAAATTCGTCTAGTCACCCGCTCGCCGCCTTCCACTGTCGTGCAGTCGATATTCCACAATACTGAGATTTTATATTATTGTTGCTCGACTTTTTAATTTCATTTTGTTGATTAGCATCCACATTTATTAATCTTTCCATCATTTATTGGATGGTTATTATTCTCTTCAAAAAAAAAATCTAATTTTAGGAAGTCAACATGTCCAAACAACCAACTTAAGGGAAAAATTAACTTTTAAAGAATATCATGTAGAAAGTAGGAATTAAATTCATTTGTTTATTAATTATTACTTATTTTGTATTTGCATGTATTTTTTAAAATAAATTCTTTTGGTTTTAATAAATCGTTTATGAGCAAATGCAAGAAAGGCATAAAATTGTTAAATTATTTTATGCTTATGGCGAGTAACGAAAATATCGCTAAAACAGATTTAATTTGCCAAACAGGTGATCCGAATCAAGCTTCCAAGAACTCATATGTAATCATTTAAGAAATAATAATTCCTCATGTTTATACGATGTTTATAGCTTTGTTTCTTAAAGGGCGGCTACTAGGACCTTGACGGCGGATTTTTAGTAAATAGTGGCGGATTACGGGGTCAAAGTGTCGGTTTTAATGAATTATTTTTTTTCTTATATAAAATTAAACGTTTAATGACTTTTGACGATTGAGTATGTATATTATTTAAATATGCATAACTATACAGAAAATTTCACTGATAAATATTATTTCGTTTTAAATTTAAACGAATTTGAACTTCAAATATGCTTTAGGTGGCAGAGGATTGGTGCTTTTACCACAAAAAAGTGTCGTGTATTGTACTCTGTTTGATTGTGTCAAAAAGAGGAAACTAATAATAACTAAAAAAATAATTGATGTTTGTATTGTAAAGGAAATAGTAAACAATTAGTGAACAAATTGAAAAATTCTAACACATTTATTAATTTTTTACAAATTGTTAAATAACTATTACAAAAACTAAGAATCTAAAGCGGGAAAACATTCCTTTTCAGTGTTATTTTGCAAAGTCCGCCTCAACAAAGTCACACCTTATAATAACTAAAATGTGAGAATTTTCGTTAATAACTCAGTTAAGTGACATTATTACAAAATTACTAAACCAAATATAAATATAAACCACAATATGAAGGTTAATGTTAACACAGGGTAATACAAATAATTACTACCGTTAATATTAATTGTAACTAATTTGGTTTGTAAACACAATGACTACAACCCAGCAATGCAGAAAATTTGATCGTTACGAAAATTAAATCTTTGGTTGACATGCTAGCACATCATAGCGCGGTTTTTGCGGTTACTTTGCTTAGTCAGGTATTCATTTTCATGCAGAAATATCTTTGCTAAACCGAATCAATATTAAAACTAACCTCTTTGAAATTCCCCTCCTCTGCTGTTTTTAACGACGAATTAAATTTTCTACGCTTGTTATTCCTTTATAAGTATAAGCACTTTTTTATGGAAATTCCAAGAATGTCTCATTAAATCTCTGAAAATATGTCCAGAATAATAATTTGTGAAAACCATAAAATTTTATAACATCCCATTCTTGTAATGTTTGCTGTTCCAGTTATATGTAAGAGAAGAAGGGGGAAGTAGACGGGAAGGAGGTGTTACAAATTCTTGAATAAATTTAATCTGATGGTTTGAGAAAAAAACAAACAGGAAATAAAATGTTATCGTTACGCATAAAATTAACACCTTGCTAAATAAATTTCAACATTTAATTTAGCTCAAACTGGATTTTCAATTAATTAACTAGTCTTTCAGCTTTCTATGCTGAAATAACCATGGTTCTAATTGCAATCTTCGTTGCTGTAGAATATTTGAATAAAATACAATGTAGAAGTATTTAAAATAATCGTGTTGTGCTTTATATTTTACTTTTCAATTAAGTTACTAAATGGAAAATGGACCTTGATCCTAAAATATTTTGGTGTTACGCAACACACAATTTAATTTTAAATGCTGAAGTAAATGAAAATGTACTTGACAGCGTTATGTTCCTGTCTGTAAGGCAGGCACCTCAAATGAGCACAAAAATAAAAAATTACCTGTTAGATAACGTTTCAATAACCGCGATGCAGCTTAAGAGACTGATATGTATGACTTCCAGGCTTTTTCATTCTTCTTGATGCACCTTTTCACTTGTCTACCAACAAGTTCTCTTAGCTTTCTTTCCTCCTACTATACTATTTCCACACACTATCTCCGCAGACTCCAAAATGCAACTTTTCAAAACACTCCAAACTTGCTCCAAATTTCCCTGTATGTTATCTTCCCTTCTATCTCGGTTGTTAAGCTTTTTTTTCTCTATAGTATTCCTCCCTCACAGTCTCTTCCTTTAATTTGTATTTTTTTGTTCTAGTCCTCACACTTCTTTGTCTCTTTATTGTCGTCCCATCCAGTAGTCTAATCTTTGTTCTTAAAAGGTAGTGGCCTCTCAAAACCCTTGTATGCTGGACTCTTGCAAAACACTTCTTGTAATCCATAATAGAGCTTTCTTTCCTACTAGGTTTCTTTCTCGTGATTTGGTAAATTCGCTTCTGGGGGAAAAAGGTCTTAGTAATCACCAACTCATTGGCGGCACAAAACACCATTAATCTCTCTCCATTATCGTTTTTCTCTTGCTCGTCATAGCCCCTAATGACTATACAGGCAGGGTCCTGAAGGTCCCCCACTCGCCCGTTCAGGTTCCCCAAGATGCAGATGTCACCAACGCTCTCATCTACTGCGGTTAGAAGCTTCTCATAAAAAGGATTTTCGACTGCAACCAACGCGTCGCCGTTAAAAGCAAAATGCTACACTCGAGGAAACCGGTTGATTTTCCTAATACCACTCAATACACATAATTCTTTCATTGATAAATTTTAAGTTCTTAATATTTTTTTTTCAGGTCTGAATGCACTGTGAACCCTACACTTTCTCTAGCAAACTCCTGCTTGTCCACTTCAGAATACAGCTTACCATTTTGTTTCTCTCACTGCCAGTATACCTAGCCCCAAACTCTTCATATCCTCCACAATTTCCGTTTTCTTACCAGCTATTCCTCTGATATTCCATGTAGCAATATTCATAATCCGTTTTCCATGCCGCGTCGTTAATCCAAAATACAGTTTGGTCTTCTCTTGCGCTTGGTTTCTCTGAATCAATTGTTGTTTTCAGGGATACAAAAGATTGGCCTAGTACCATAAAGTCATACATATTAGACCGGTCTGAAGCAAACCGAGAGCAGCAAAAAGAAGGAGTGCAAAATAAAGGTAGCGGAAGCTAAACCTGTAGCATGGGAAGAGCTTGACCAGTTTATGGAGGAGTCTTACAGTGACAACCAGATGTTTTTTAAGTAGTAAAAAATATGAGCAAAAACAAAGAGTATCCTCTGAAAATGATTATAAGTAAAAAAGGACAGATCGAAAGCAAATTGTGAAAAGATGGAAACAGCACTTTCGTAGTTTTTGGAACGAAAGGATGAAGGCGGGGGAAAGAGAGCAGCGAAAGGATAAGAGACCAACGAAGGGAAAGGGGGAGACATTACTAAGACAGAACTGGTAGAGGCCATTGGAAAGATGAAGATAAACAAATTTCCTGGCCACGATAGGCTGACCCTCAGGCTTTACTCAGGGTGTTTCAGTTGGCCTACAGAACAAAAAGGATTTCTGAGGACGGAGGACAGGCAAAAATAGTACCCATTTACAAAACAGAAAACAATCGAAAATGTCGCAACTATGGAAGTATCTTCCTTTTAAGTGTGGTGAGGCTACAAGCGGTTCTAGATATCAGGCTGGCAAACTCTCAATGCGGTTTTAGAAAGAGGAGAAGCACTCAGGTCCTTATTTGCGTGATTTGACAGATAGGAGAGAAAGTCGTGAAATACGACCGGAAGGTACATCTGTCGTTTATTGATTTATGGAAGAGGTTTGATCAAATGTCAGGGGATGCGATCCAGAAACTGTTACGGGACCACGGAATCCCGGGAAAGGATGTGGCACCAACTAGGAGCTTGTACAACTACTGCAAGGATTATGTAAGGACAGCCAATGAAGAGTCTGACTCATTTACAACAAGTCAGGGTTTAAGGCAAGGCTGCTCATTGAAGACCTTGCTGGTCATAGTGTAAATGGACAAGGTCATCCAAAATTGCCGAGAACGGTTTAGAAAATTTCACCTGGCAGACTGTAACTAGTATTCGTAACAGAACTCGCCTTTGCCAATTATGTAACCGTACTTGCATCATCTGCTAAAAGCTTACAGTCCAATCTAATGTGTGGAAAGAAGAGTTAGAGAGTTAACATAAGGATTAGTACAACATAGACGAAAACAATGATGATCTCTGAACGGCCAGTGGAAAAA
>VTPC01001567.1:20558-31395 GCA_011009095.1 Ignelater luminosus
GGTGGGTAATAATATTCATAACTTCGCCACAGTATGTTTTTGTTTCATTATAGATTCTGATGCTAAATAAATGACTGTAGGTAATAAAAGGGTTAATTCAAAATTTGAAAATTTAACTTTCGACTCTTGAAGTTGTAGTTTCAAAGTTCAAAATAGGTTAATTTGGAAACAAATTGTTTTATTAGAGAAAAATGCTCTTAAGCGTTTTTCTACATCTTTTAGCTACAGATTAATAAGATAGCTGTACATGTTTTCAACAATGCAATTATATCTAGTACAATTGTCGAGGTCACTCCTACAGCAAATTATGGGTTTCTTATTTTTTGATTAAATGGAATTGATATAAAGCTTTATAATCTTGCCCAGATTCTCGTAGTGACATCAAAATCTAAATTAAAAAGACTATTATCCCTTTATGAACGAATTTTGTTATAGTTAATGAGCAATTAAACATAATGAAACACGTGTATTTACAAGTCATGATGGTCATAAGATAATGCAGGCTTTTATGGAATTCTAGTTGAATATGCATATAAAAAAAGAGAAAAAATGAAAGATCAATACTACAGGGTTTAACAGACTAAAGTCATGTTCCACTGAAATTCCTTGTTCTTAGAAACACGTTTGCTGCCAGACAAATTACCGCTGGTTTTAAGTTTTAAGAAACAAAAAAATTTCAAACAATTTACATTAGAAACTACTCGATACAAAATTCAAACGAACAAAATATGTTTTTATAATTTTCAAAAAAATTGTTGTACAGACTATTTATCTATTTATAAATAACCTTTTCGAAGAAAATTGTTTCCCATTACAATGCTATCGACGAATAAAAAATTAACTCGTTTCAGGCATTTAACTGTTAGAAAGCTTCTACAGGTTTTTATTTTACTCAATCTAATGTACCAACAAAGTACTTTAAGCACCAAGAAGTAATATTGCGAAATTTTTATATACGTTGAATAGCAGTGACTTGTTTTTACCTGTGCTTATTTTACTTTTTTTTGTTGTTTAAATATACCACTTTTACGACTTTATGAGAATAATTACGCTTTATTCGATTTTAACGAGCCAATAACTTAAGAATCTTTCAACATATTCATACTAAATAAAGTAAATTAATGTAGTATATATCGCGATGTGCATTTAAACATCCAGTTTCTTTTTTATTTTAATATTACTTATTAGTCAAAATTATGGTTAAAGTTAGATCCGTAAGAGGTGTTCTTTATTACAGTCATTTATTTGATTTAGCAGTCTTTTTTGCCTTGCTGCCACCTTATAAGTACGAAAAAAAAAATATTTTAATGCTATGCAAGTTACGTAGCATTGCAGTACTTATCGCTTTTATAACTTCATATACTGCAGTTGTAGTTTATACAATCCAAGCATCTTATGGATGGAACTCGACCATTTCCGTTTTATTTTACTTGGGAATATGCACATTCTCAACTGCAGTTGTCGTATCAGCCAATATCTCCTCGTTTTGTAACATAAAAAAATTTAGAAAATTTATAAATCTTTTTGAAGATATTGATACTTGTTTAAAGATTGAACCTAAAACTACACGAACTAAATATATGTTATTGGTTAAAGTGGTAGCAGTCAACATAAGTTTTATTGCCATTTTAACATTTTACACGTGGGCTACTATAGTTGTATATGGCAACGACTTCTATTTTACTAACGCCTTGTGGTTTATAGACGAGTATTTTACATTTATACAGATTCAGATTATTCTCAATTGCACGACATGTCTTAGAATTTGATATAGAATACTAAAGAATCGACTAAAGAATCTAATACATGGTTACCTGTACTTCAAGAGCCCTTACATACAAGAATATGGATTTAAGTGTGAATTTAGTAGGGATATCACAGTGCAGAAAGATATTTCGAAGATCAAGTTAGCTTTTAGTAAAATGCATAAATTAACTAATTTGTTCAATTTGCTGTTTGGATGGGTCAGTTTATTCATAATTGCAATTGTTTTTATCAATATTTTGGGTATAATTCATAATCAGTTAGTGCCAACTATTGATGCGGAAAGAAAAAGTGCTACTTTACCATACAGTCTTGGTTGGACAGTAATACACGGGGTAAGTAATGCTTAATTATCATGTTTGTAATTAAATGATGATTGCCCTTGGGGGTATATGAAAAGTATGGTTTATGCAATGAGGTCCCAAACTGTAGCAGAACTAAGAAAATGCTTTGATGCGATAACGCGTTTAGAAACAATCCCAAAAGTTTTCGTAGAGCAACAACGTTTTTTACAGCAAGAACTCATCTGCAAAATGGTGCCCACCATTTTGAACAATGATTGTGGTAACTTAGCCCAACTAAAGATTTTGGTAAATAAAATTGCGTTTTTTCTACTTGGCCGCTGTTTGTTTTCGACTTGTAATGGCAAACTAAATAAATAAAATATAAAATGTATAATAATAATAATAATAATAATAATTTATTTACTTCCATTGGACTACAAAGTATGGGAAATTGTCAAAGTATAAGTGTAACAAGTTCATCCAAGTAACAACAACAAAAACATGAAACAACAAACCCAAATTATGTAATATAACCATAACAGAGAGGTCCAACAAAATATATAACAGAGATAAACAGACGCTACATGTAAATAGACAACTCACAATACAAAGTTACTATGCACCAATAATGTCATGGGACACGCTGTATAATTATTAATAATAAAAAGAGAGGATACATACAGTGATAGCAATATTCATCACACTGAAATAATCATTCGTATTAGTTCTTAATAGTTTTCTTCTAACCTTATCCATTATGTCTTGGACAACACGCATACGAGGCTTGTTGGAAAGATTTCTGCAATCCATTGTGAAATTCAAAAATTTTATTCTTGCTAACCTATAGTTCAGTTTACAGTTCGTACCCAAGTTGATCAGTTCTGTTTACATAGCGCTTTGAAAAAAGTAATTTTGTAAAAAATGGAACTCTTCTGCGAACATTTTCGAGTAATGATTTGTTACGATTTTCGTAGCGACTTAATACCCAAACAATGTATCGAAAGGCTCAATGCGGCTTTTGGTGAAAGAAGCTCCATTGAATAGAACTGTTTATAATTGGTTTGCTGAGTTCCAGGGTAGACATTCTTTTTTCAGTGATGAATTTTGTGAAGGTTGTCGTTGCAGAAATTTTTTCAGCATGCCTCGTATCTGCTTCTTTGCCTTTGTGTTCTGATTTTCAGTTGTTCGTTAATCTATATTGACCAAAAACTCTGAATTAGACCTTTGATTCCGTTGTCGTTCAGGGACATTAATGTATTGTTTCCCAAGTAAATACCAAACTTTGTATTTAGCACTTTTTCCAACCTTTTCCTGCTCTTGTAAATTTAGAATAAAAGCCTTTGTCTCTTTGGGAGCTCTTTAGTTAAGAGACCCAGTTCCCACCTTTTTATAATTCGGTGAATTGTTGCATCTAGCACACCATGGTTTTAAAGTGACAAATGGCTTCAGATTCTTGCTTCTGTTCCACTAAATCTAAAGCAGCAAAATACACAGTCGTAATACCATTTCGAAAGATTCTTGTACAATCTGTCAAATTGACAAAATCTTTTGTTTGTGTACCATTCTGCTATGTCAACAATAATTCTGATTACTTTAAGTCTACCTGTTATACATTGTTTTGGAAAATGCCAATTTTGCTTCAAAAACTATAGTGTCAATATCAAATAACATTACTGGAAAAATTCAAGTAAGCTAGTATACCTGTAGGTAAAACAGTTTGACTTGCAAAGTTTGGCAATTTTAAAGAAGGCAACATAAATATGCTGTTTTAAGAATATGCTAGTAAATATATTGCTATTATAGAAACCTCAAGCTTTTTCAATGCTTGAAAGACTGGAAAATGGAAAGAAACAGGTGTTCTAATCTACAACTTTAAAATTTAGAAATCAAATTAAAGAACACCCTGTATACTGAAGTAATGAGGTGACTGTGTAACTTAACTTGTTACAAAATTATTTTTAGCTGTTTAGCTAAATAATAGTAAATCAACGGCCAAGTCTTTGTCAAGAACATCTACCTAAATCAGAAATTGTACTATGCTGTATGCAGGGATAGATGTTTAAGACTAATCCATCCACAAAATTAATAGGAAACAACCTCTTATATAATATATTTAAGGTGAATATTAATGAAATGGCAGTAATTCGAGAATTGACCTCATACTGACCACGGTCGCTGATAGATGGAATTTGTTTGGGATTGAAACAGTTTGTTCAAAATACATTTTAACGCAAACAAAATAATAAAATAAGTTTAAGTAAACTTAGACTGAGTATGTTTATCAAACCGAGTTTTACCCTTATGTTAATTTGCCTTAGCATATGAATCCTGATTAAGATATCCAGGACCGTACTGGCAGAAAATTGGACGATAAAAGAAGCGTCATTTTCTTTACTACAAAACGCAATTTTTTTAAAATATTAATATGAGATTATACATTTGAAGACCAGTTTTTGACAAAAACGTAAAAAGAAATTCAGGCCCGTATTGAAAAAAATTGCCCTGATGATATCTCAAATACGAAACGTCGTATTTAAAAAATAATTACACAGTTTTAAAGAAAATAAAAAAGTGCTTTAATAATGTGTTATTAGTTTATAAATAAATTTGAAAACAAAGACGTAAGAAATTAAAAACGAAAAATTATTATTTCGGTTTTTTCCGGATATCTCCGAAAGTATTCAGAATTTTTAAACTTTTTAAACGGCATGTTGTTAGGCACATAAATGCACAACTTTACAATAATTTAAACAAATTCGTATCTCTAACGGTTTTTGAGATCCCCATACAACTACTCAAATTTGTAACACCCTGTATATTGGCATACTGTAAAGAAGTGATTGTACAAGAAACATGATACAGCAGTCGGGTTGCAACATTGGAAAAGAAATTCATACACCTAAATAAACAATAATGAACAGCGAAACAACAGTACAAAAACATAGACAGGTAAACAACAAATGCGATTAGGTGAAACTTATCAACGCTTACGGGCCAGCAAACCAGCACAAAACAAGAAGCACTAGAACAATGAAGGCAAGGTACACATACATATGATGAGCCGACCGCAAATATTAAAATAAGATTCCTTGATTTTTTATGAAAGAAGCATATAAATAATAACCGCCACCTGCAGATGTTATTGCAATTAACGGTGGGTTTCAATAAAAGAATATAAATAGATAATTCGGTAAACAAAATAGCTTGGCAAACTGTAACGTTACGTTAACAATATTTATCATAAATGAACGATAAAGGTACACATTAAGTTTATAAATATTATGCATAATAGGATGCAAACAAATAAAGATAGCAAAGTTCAAAATGAAATAATCAAGTTATGATTCCACGATCCAAATATTTCTATCACACAATGGTTTTAACCGATCTTTCGTCAGTGTGAAGCGGCTTGTAAGTAACCTTTTTTTACAACGGGATTACTCTTCCCTAAGCGGTTAATGACGTGCGGCAAAATATAGATAGGTTTCGCAAGTGATTGCAAAGGTGGATTGGCAGACTGTATGCTCCAACGATGCTTCTTCATAAGACGTTAAGTAAAATAACAGGTAACATGTATTTACCATTTTAGGAAATATTCTTTAGAGAGCGGAACCAGCTGTTAGCATAAAGTTCACTAACCTCACAGCACTTTTACACAAGTTTTAATTCACAGATATTACATAAATATTTACAATTTACAATTAACCTTAGCAGGAATTATTTATTCCTCGGTACTTCGCGAAAAACTTCGAAGTCTAAAATATTCCACAGGGGAGTAACACGAGAGGCACGTGTAGTACTTACGGAGGCGCCAAAAGAACTCCCCGAGTTTCCAAGCTAGAAATGGTACTTCCAACCCCCCCCCCCCTCTAAGAGGGTTATACCAATAGATAATTTGCTGTGTAACATATCGGATGTTAAGACAAACCAATGAAATAGCAGGGTATTATGTTAGCGAGAACTTTTACCTTGCATTAGAAAATTATAAGAAAAATAAGTCTGCCCAAGATGCCCAACCATGCGAAATCGTGAACAATTTCGATCACAATTAAAGTTGCTCTAACCATTATAAACACTTCTAAGTACCAAATGTTTAATAGTTCTTAGAAAAGATGTGGTATCATAGCTTCATTTACTATGAATCGGAGACCTATTTAAAGTATTCATGATACGTTGCAGATTATAACCACTGGAAAAATACCACTAGCATTGCAATTCCCAAACAACCATCCAAATTAGACCATATAGATTTCGTTTCTAAAGTTAGTTTAGAAGATTTTAATTTTAAGGTAAGAAACATCTTGCAAGATTTAAATTTGATTAAACAAACCGTTCTGCAAATATTCCAAATAAACTATATGCTTGTACGCCTCTTGAGTACTTGTATTTCAAAGACTAGGCTTCGAAGAACTTATCGGCTCATATCGTGACGTACTTTAGGAACGCTCTGTAGATATTATAATTTTTGGATTTACCCTTTTTCGTTTATATAAATTCAATATTTTAATAAATGACTATTTATAAAAAAGGTTAATCTTGAAATTCGAAAATTTAACTTTAGACTTAAACTTAAACCGATCAGAAAGTTCTTTCTTCTTTTAGCTGCGTACAGTTCTGAAAATATCTGTTTTATAACAGCAGTAAGCCTGGTAATTTTTATATTGGATGTTAAGTTTTTCATTATTAGGATATGATAGACTTGGATCTACCTAATGTCACCGTTCTGTTATTAGCTATCTGAAACAATATTTATAGTCCTCACCAGAAATAACAAAATTTGTCAATTAGATAATCACAAAATTAAAATATAGCTCGAAATTCAACTCCTAAAACAAACAAGTTAATAATGTAGAGAAGACACAAACACAAATAAAGGGCTAAACATCAGTCAATACATTTCGACTAGATGGCGGTGGGCGCGTAAAAAAAGGTAGCGTTTTTCTTGTTTCTTACAATTAATGCACATTAGAATCTCAAACCTTATATAGTTAAAGGTTGTAAACAGTGTGATCAATTATCGCCATTATCGGAAATCATTCGTATAAAATCCTTTATGTATTTTAACACGGCCAAGACGTGATCTAAACAAACTTCACCGGATCTTATCCTTTATTATTTCATTGACTGAAATGAATAAATTCTGATTGTTTATACTAACAACAACTCAAAGTTCTTGATACCGTTTGGTCTGCAGCCCACAATGCCGAGTAACAGCATCATACCGCACCGACCCTTATCATTTATTCATTTATATCCTCTGTACTAACTATTTAAAAATCATGCAAAGACAAGCTTCGTCCCATTGCATTTGTTTGACGTTCTCCAGAAATCTGAGAAACGATTTAGTAACATGCCTTCCAATGTTCTTACCAACTAGACAGCCGTTTTTGTGTAGCAACCTGTTGGAATTTTCAAAGTCGTAGTGGTTTTTTAATTTTCTTTTTAAAGTCTGACACAAATGGGAATGCTATCAACCTCCTTATAGTGCCTTTTTCAGGTATCTCTTTTCTCGACTACCTAATGGTCTTGCAGTAGGTACGTAATCAGCGCTTCCCTATCTTGTTCCACGTTTCTACTGTTTTTGCCTTGTTGAACAGTTTTGCTTTTCTCGTTTTAAAGTGGTTCAGGTTTCACCAAACGGCGTTGGTCGCGTCCGTTTTTATTTGAGGGTGGTTTTCATTGTAGGCTGTATGATAATGGCCTTCTCTACTTGCTGAACAGCAGTTTCAAGACTATATATGTTTTTAATATTATCTTTAACTCTGAAGATTTTGATTAAGGTCTATTTTGAAAGACTCGCAACCATCTTTTCTAGGAATATCATCCTTTCTTTCTAAAATTTTATTATATGAACAGCTTTCTTCATCAAACAGTTTCTAGTTTACGATGAAGCTACTAGAACATCAATAACTTTCTGTTTATCACGCGTCACAAAAGTAGAACTGTTTCTGGTGTTTATGTCTAGATTTTTGGTCATAATAAATTCAATTAGAGACTTTCCTCTTTGATTTATATTTGTGCTTCCACATGGTGTGTGTTAGCATCAAATCCAACAAGATGCATTCCATCTGTCCTGCATTTCCAAGTTCCTTATGTATTTACTGCTTTAATTGAAGTAGCTGTCAGATTTCTAGAATTTTTAGATATGTTAAAGCTAGCACTTTAATTCCCTTGTTTAAAAGTATGCATACTGTGGGAGTTCCGCGGGTGTCACTACTGTTTGACCTACCTCATGAAGACCTATTACCAAGGTTCTTGGATAAGGGTTTTGTTAGCTTTGCAGAGTACCGAGGTCATTGTTTTTACTGAGCTTATTATCACTCATGTCAGATCCCATAAATATAGAAAAAACTCACGCTCGTCCTTCACCTTTTCTGCCGGGAACGTCTCGTCTAACACCTTGAAGTTTAGAGAGTATTTTTCAGCTCTTCAGTCTAAAATCGCCAAATCTTGTTACCTCTAAGATTGTGTCACCTTCTTACGAGCGTTTATAGCCTTTGAGGTATGACGGTGACACAACCCTCGACGCCTTCACTGCATGAAAATCCGAGCCACCGCAAAAATTACGCTAGATACACTTCTAAGTTCGTGTGGCTACGGACCTGATTTTACTCAATCTAATTGACTAGTAAAGTACTTTAAACACTAACATACATAAGTGGTATTGTGAAATTTTTTATGTACTTCGAATATCGACAGTATAACTTGCATTTGCCAGTCTATTTTGCTTTTGTCGTTTAAGTATACCACTTTATAACTTTACGGAAATAATTATCTCTATACGATTCTAATGAACCGGTTGCTTAGAACTTTTCAACACATTCATTCTAAACAAAACAAATGCGTGTAGTATATGGTGATATGTACTTAAACATTAAGTTCTTTTAATTTTAATTTTTTTTTCTGTTACTCTTAATTATGGTTAAAGTTAGATTTTTAAGAGGTGTTCTTTATTACAGTTATTTATTTGATTTAGCAGTGTTGTTTGCTTTGCTGCCACCTTATAAGTCCGAGAAAAAGATGAGTTTAGTGTTGTGCAAGTTACGCAGTGCTATAGTGTTTATTGTTTTTATAATTTCATACATCACTGTAGTTGTAGTTTATAAAATCAAACAATTTTATACTTGGAAATCGACCATTTCTGTTTTATTTAGTTTAGCAGTTTTCACATTTTTAACTGCACTTGTAATATCAGCTAATATCTCCTCTTTCTGCAACATAAGAAAATTTAAAAAATTTGTAACTCTGTTTAATGATATTGATATTTGTTTAAAGATCGAACCAGAAACCAAACGAAATAAATATACGTTACTAGTTAAAGTAACAACAGTTAACATGAGCTTTCTTGCCATTTTAATATTCTTTTTATGGGCTAGTATAGTAGCATATGGTAACGACTCCTATTTTGCCGTAGTCTTGTGGGTTACAGAAGAGTATTTCTGTTTTATACAGATTCAGATTATTTTTATTTGCACGGCATGTCTTAGAACTCGATACAAAAAACTGAAAAATCGACTAAACGATATTATAAATGGTTATCTGAACATTAAGAGCTCTTATATACAAGAAAATGCATTAAATGAAGATACCACAGTACTGAAAGATATTTTCAAGATTAAGTTGGCCTTTAGTAAAATGTATAAATCAACTAATCTGTTTAATGCGCTCTTTGGATGGGTCATTTTATTCATATTTGCAATAGTTGTTATTAATATTTTAGGAATAGTTCATGACCAGTTGATAACAAATGTTAGTCACGAAAGAGAGAATTCTACTTTAGGATACAGTATCGTTTGGACAGTAGTGCACGGGGTAAGTGAGTAATGTTTGTAATTAACTATGTTGGGTTTTTGTTTGTCAAGATTCTATTCAAAACTTCTTATTTTTTATATACTTTTAGTATCACAACCTGTATTTAACTGAAACTTTCTGTGTAGTTTTTCTTGTAAGATGTTTACTAAATTGCGAGTTTTGTGGCCGATATAATTATTTACCAAAAATAGTGATATGAAGTGTAGTAAGCTTGCCGCGTATAAAAGCAATTGCTACGCCACTTGGAAAATAAATAATTTTGTTATTTTTAAAATCTAGATATTGTTTTACAAAAAAGTTTGCATCAGACATATCTTTTAGAGTAAAATTGAATTATTCAAAACTCTCTCGAATGCAATTTATCGTTAGCATTCCTACTCTTCTAATAACAGAAAAAGTTAACAAACGGTTTTAGAGATTAATTTTTACTAGTAACAAAATTGCCCCTTTGGACCTCTAGATTTTTTTATATTTGAAAAATTTAAAAATGAAACTAATTCTTTTGTCCTCTCAATTTTGGAAATCAAATGGGACGACTAGATATAACCTTCACTTCTCACAATACTTATTCGCATAACAAGTCATGGAAATGATACTCTACAGGACAGGCAGACCTACTGTAGGAGGAGCCGCTAGACTGTATACCAAAAATAAGTAGAAGGGAAGTTATAAATGAATCTTATAGTTAAGATAAATAAATTGTTGCTACCTCTAGGGTTACTAACTGTCAGCTAGTAATTTTCCTCGATAATTCGACCAAGGTTGCCATGATAGCGAAAATGAGATAGCAGCAATTGGAAAATGAATCCCAACCGATCATTGTCGCTGCTAGATGGAATGTGCACCCGTTGTTATTGTGTCTAGAAAAAAGGACTGGAGCACAATCAGTAACAGTAAAACTTTAAAAACTGATCACCAGTTAAACCTGATAAGTGTATCCTCTTCGTAACCCCAATACTCTCCTAGACTGTGGTGTC
>VTPC01001567.1:44820-56406 GCA_011009095.1 Ignelater luminosus
ACAAAATGGTGGTAGCTATGTTGACTAATAGTTTTAAGTCTACAGATTCTTTTGCAATAAATTATTTTTCCTAATATACATTTGTTTTAGTTTATCAGTAAAAATGAACTTACTTTCTGGACATAGTGATATCTTCAATATGCAAAGAAAAAAAATGATTAACAAAGATTTAGTTCATGAGAACATAAATTAATTAAGTTAATAACGTTGAAAGTAATTCAATATGATAAAGTAAATTTAGATAACATCAATTATAAACAGAAACACTTTAAAACTTTATTACACAAAGAAAAGTAATATAATCACATTCGAACGAAACCTGAGGGGTTCGTTATTAAACTCGAAAAAAAAAAATTAAGCAGCACAAAATAACCCTTAAATGATAAAAGTTAAATTGTAATCTGAAAATAAATTTACGATACTTGAACAGAAAGAAATTCTCAAAATATATATTAACCAAGAACAATAAAGTTAGTGAGAATTAATCTCCAACCATAATATTAATAAAATCTAAGCCCTTTTTCCAGAAAACATTTATAATGCTATCCTGACTTAAGTAAATATCAAATTCAATCGCTGTGTCTCAAAGTTTACAAAAGAACAATACAAAAAACATATTAAAACATAGTTCTTACTCATAAACAATTTGCAATTCATCCGTAAGGTTCCAATAATCCAATAAAGGCAAAAAGATAACATTGTTGAGAGATCGGTGCTTGTTATGAATAAAACTAAATTCACAAAAATTTTAAAACACTATAATGACCATTTTCACAAAACACTGACTTTAATTTAAAACCACAAAAGAGAGTATACTTTACACATCACACAAAATATCCGGCACCAAAATAGTTTCACTAAAATTGGAAATGGGAAACGGAGTTCCTTTCCTCGATGAAAAGTTTCCCACGAGATGACATGATGATAAATTTTATTGCAAAAGATAAAACAATAATAATTTCCCAAAAACAGAAATTTCTAATAGCTCGTCGCAACTGATTATTCTGACAAAGGCGCGAGCGTTCCACTCAAAACCAAAAATGGAACTCTCTGATTTTTGCCCCAACTCTTTCAATCAACCCAACAGTTGCAACAAAATATCAAAGCCAGTTACACAATGCTAAGTCAAATCAAACACAAGTAGCCCATAAAAAATAAACATTTTCCACACCTAATTTCTCTAGTTTAAAAAGGTCTTTTATTCGGCCGCAAATTGCTGACGATAGACCATTAAAACCTCACAACATAAATAAAGATTTCTAAGAAGAGAAAAACAATACGATGTGTTTAGTCTGCTTAGATTTACTAAAAATCACGTATTGTGATAACTTGCACAAAGAAATAATATCGAATTTATAAATGAAATCCAAATATAAAATATTCTTACAATAAAAAGAACATAAAACAGATTGTTAAATGCATTTTACTTTTAACAAAGAACTTCAAAGAAACCTTAAACAAAATGTTTGATAACCATAAAAATATGACTGAATAAATTTTATAAACCAAAACGGAATAATAAATTCATGTTAAATGAATACATCAAAGATGAAAGTTACGGTAGAACCCGGATGATTATGCAAAACTTCAAAATGACATTACACTCTCAAGAGGTAAGACAAACTTCCCAAACAATTTTTGAACAAAAACTGGGGTTGTTTTAATTCCTTAACGAAAGCGTATTGAAATCGGATGTGCTAGTGATCGTCTGTCTTTTCAAAACGTATTTAAATGTGCACAATAAAAAACGAAATCAGCCTACATTAACAACTGAAGATCTACATTTTTTATATATGTAAGGAAATAGTTAAAGGTACATGTGTATATCATTTCAGATTTGCAGCCGTTGATTATCTACTGTTACACACGGTCATTATGTATAATGTAAAAGAATATTATAAACAACATATAGTTATCTCTCGAAAGTTTTTATAAAATAAAAATGACATTCTGACTATCACAAATCATAATATATCTGTAAAATATTAATTTTCTAACTTTGCTATTGCATTTCAATGTATTATTTTACATCGTTAGTTGCACGAAATCTATCATTTACCATCTAATATTTGATTTTAACATGTTGATTACTTCAATTCTTAAATTTTTTCCACTTCTGATAAAGTAAGTCTAGAGGGCATACATACTAGACATTATTTTTCAAGTATCAGCAATCGATATGTCGAAAGCTGTATCTAAAGGAGGAATTGGTAATTTCAAACAACTGATTCAAATAGGCACGTTTCTCTCTTTGTTGCCTCCATCTGCGAGTAGTAAAAGATTTATTTTGACGCTATGTAAAATACGTAGTGCCACTGCATTTTTAATTTTGCTGAGTATCCATATTTATTGCTCGTATTATTTTATCAAAACATCTTGGTTTTTGAAAAACGCCAGTCGTAGTATAATAATTTTGCACTTTATGGTAACGACACTTTCAACTATGATAATTCTGACAGCTAATATGTCTTCAATTTTCAATGTAAAAGAGTTTGAAAAATTTTTAAAACTTTTTGAGGAAATCAATACGTGTTTAAAGCTGAAGAAGAAAGCTAAAAAATATAAAAATTTAATTTTAATAGAAATAATTGTGTTTCACGTAGTTTTTCTTAGTTTTGTGTTATTCAGTACATATACAGACACGGTTGTCTTTGGAGAATTCAGTTTGAATTCCTTCCAAGTTAATGTAGAATTCTACTTTATTCTCATATTTGTGATATTTATTTGTAACAGCGTTATATGGTTTAGATCTAGATACAAGAAAATTATAATTTATTTTGAAGACATAGTCAGATCAAATCTGCAGTCTAGGAATTGTTACATACTAACATCAGCCAAGTACGCTAAGAACGTCCACGCATCCATATTTGGGAATAATGTAATTCAGGAGGATATGTTAGAAATTAGAATGATTTTCAGCAAGATGTATGAAATGATAAATGTTTTTAACAAATTATTTGGATGGGGGATTTTATTCATATTCGCATCAGTGGCTATAGTTATTTTGGAAATGGTTGATATTCAATTAAATTCATATCTAATACCAGATAGTAGATGTCTCTTTTACGCTCTAACCGTTTCATGGATGATTGTGTATGTGGTAAGTGTTTGCTGTTTATGTATTAATTAATTTCAGTCAAAATCAAATCACTTTATTATTAAAATTA
This sequence comes from Ignelater luminosus, assembly GCA_011009095.1. Taxonomy (NCBI): domain Eukaryota; kingdom Metazoa; phylum Arthropoda; class Insecta; order Coleoptera; family Elateridae; genus Ignelater; species Ignelater luminosus. The sequence goes on from VTPC01001567.1 coordinate 47,988, forward strand.
TTGAGCATTTAGCATAGTATAACCACAATTGCCTACAAAGAACTTAATTTCGCTGCAACATGTATAGATTTTGTAACAAATGAAACAGGTTTGTGATTTACATTTTTTAAGAGACTCATCTTGTATATACTCATGGTGTTCTTTAAAAACTAAAAATTCCAAAAATTAGTTAAAAGTTTAATCGAGCGATGCCATTTTAAACAGTTGCCCATTCTTATTAAACTGCCTTCCAGTCAAATCTGAATTGCTTAAGAATTACACGCTCTATTAGTACTAACCTTACTATATTATTCGTTTAAGTTATTCTGCAATAATTTTCCTTTGTTACTCAATAGAATATTGTAGGCAGTGATGGGTATTATCTAGATGCAAAGTATCTACATAGATACTGTATCTATATTCGATAATTACATCTTGTATCTGAATCTAGATATAATTATGAAAATGTATCTTGTATCTGTAACTAGATACATTTCAGTTGCATTTTAAATGGCAGATGTATTTTTACGTAGATAGTATAATTTGAAAATTTTGCAATTTTGTAAACACTTTAATTTTTAAACCTGTTTTTGTCATCCCTTTTCAGGTAAAGATAACACTGGGGAACAGCAATTTCGCTGTCTTAAATCTGTAACCTGTTTTCAACTAATTTTTGGCTTCTGGATCTAAAACTAATCGCAGTTTTTGTCTATCACGTCAATCTTTGAAGCTACAGGATACCCTCAAAAGTCATACAAATTGTGCATATATAAGAGAATAAAATAAAAACTTACCAAATATACTGTTTACAAAGAACAATTTTATTCATACAAAGGCTATAATAGTTACTGCAAGTTAAATTGTGTTCATACAAATAGTAGTTGTTTTTTTATCGAACGGTAATTATACATATTAAGGTAAAAATCTTCGCTTATAGCTTTTTCTGGAGTGTTTAATCTGTGGACATTCTCGCTTGATGCTCCAACAATAGTCAGCCATCATATGTACATCCCATCTACCTTGATACCGTGCCTCCATGACCTTCAAATCTTGGTGAAATTGCTCACCCTGCTCATCACTGACTGCACCAAGATTTTTCGGGAAGTTAGCAAGATGACTATGTAAGAAATTCAATTTAATGTTCATGTTGCAACCAAGTATTTTGAAGCTCTCCAAGAGTTGCTGGACGATTTCGGCGTAATTCTGTGCTCGTGTATTTCCAAGAAAGCATTCTTTTGAATTTATGACATTGTTCCGATGAAATTTTCATCTTCAACAGGCTGCCGAATCTGTGGACCATCAAAAACACCGGCCTTTATTTTTTTAAATGACAGGCTAGGAAATGCCGAAATGAGATACTTGAAACAGTCTCTTTCAATTAGCAAAGCTTTAACGAATTGTTTCATGAGACCCAATTTTATATGCAGAGGTGGAAATATAATGTTCTTTCTGTCGACAAGTGGCTGATGTACAATGTTTGGATCACCAGGTTTCAGGTCAGATCTTGGCGGCCAGTTCGATTGCACCCAGTGCTTCTTACGAGCTCTGCTATCCCACATACACAAAAAGCAGGGATACTTGGTATATCCGCATTGCTGAACAAGAAGAAAGCAGACCATTTTAAGGTCAACACAAATGATCCATTGGTGCATGTGATATTGCAACAAATCAATGACTGTCTTTATATCTCCATATTCTTCACTCAAACGAACTGAATGGCCTATTGGAACTGAAACAAATAAATTTTCATTGTGGAGAAGAACACACTTCAAGCTCCGCTTTGAGCTATCGATAAAAAGTCGCCTTTCATTTGCGTTATAGGCTGAAATTCCCAACTCTTCCATTAAACCATGTACGTTATGGCAATACACAAATCTATCATCACTTCGAAAGTATTTCAGAAACGCACTTTTTCTTGATCGAAAATAGGATACCTCAGTTTCCTTTTCAAGCAAGTTTTTCTTATGCAGTCTGGATGCTAAGAGCTCTGAAGCTTTTTTGGATAGTTCCAAATCTCGTACCAAATCATTTAACTCGTGTTGATCAAATTTCTTACAAACGGAATCATATTCAATTTCAAAATCTTCATCGTTGGAGTCACTTCAATCTTCACCCGACTTGTTTTCTCGTATTTCCAAAGAGGGTAATTCATTGAAAACTGGCACTGGAATTTCAGCTGAATGCGGCACTGGGCCTATAGCTAATGGTAAACTAGGATACTCTATTTTACATTTGTTTTTCTTGTTATATCCTGACGTTTTCACTATACAAAAATAACAATCACTTGAATGATTTCTGGGCTCTCGCCAAATCATAGGTATACCAAATGGAAACTTATCACGTGTTCCCTTAGTCCACATCCGTAAACCCTCAACACATTGCTTACACACTTTGTGCGGGGCCCACGATCTTGATCTCCAATTTTCACTTTAAAATAGGCATAATAGGCTTGTCTGACAAATGTACTAATGTTTGTTCTTTGACTGGGAATGGTAAAACTGCCACATATATAACGAAACGAATCGGGACTGTTTAAGCACTTACCACGTGAACTAGCAGAGGTAGACATAAGTAAAAGAAAGATAGAAAGGAAAACTTCCCACCTTGAATAACTGTTTAATTAGTACAATTATCAAAAATCGCTAAAACGCGTTGCTTTTGTTTTGAAGGGGGACATTTAATAACATACTTTAGTCAGTTGGAAAACTTCCATCCTCCCCTCAGCCACCCCCGCCCCAGAATTTTAAATGGCAGAAAATTAAAATTAGTCCAGCCGTTGGTGAACTAGAGACAGAAATGTATTGATTAAATTACATACTCGGCCGATTTTGATTTTCTTTAATGTGAAAGATTGAAAATCTTATACCCTTTAAAATGATATATCACACATGGGATGGTGTCATTTAAAATTTTGGGGAGGGGGTGGCTGGGGGGAGAAGGTGGAATTTTTCCAACTGACTAGAGTAGGTTATTAAATTTGTGGCAATGAATTTTGTAAATTCTCTTCATAAAGGGATCTTAACAAAAATTAATTTTTTAACTTGGTTTGTTCTTAAGAAATTTTTACTTTTTTTTAAGTATGCTATATTCAGTAATGGGTATTATCTAGATATAAAATATCTAAATACTGTATCTAGATACGATAAATACATTTTGTATCTGAATCTAGATATAATTATGAAATGTATCTTGTATCTGTTACTAGATACAATAAACATTTGCTTATCTATACTTGTATCTAGATAAAATGTTATTTTATCTTACCCATCACTAATTATAGGATATACAGTGTTGTGATTTTCTCAAGATGTAAAACTAGTTTATTTGAAGAGTTACAGCTGCAGTAGAATTAGAAAGGAAAAAAAATCTTATAAGTAAGTAATGCTGTAGTAAAGTTACAATTTTAATATCTGATTTGGTTTTTGAGATATCTGGGAAATACTAAAACATTCTATTTTTGTTTTTTGGTAATGACTCTTTTATCTGAATTCCAAATTCCAAATGACGTTTTGCGTGATAGTTGCTGTTCTTGAACGATTCGTGTTGATTCTTTACTGGAATGTTTAGTGTTTTTGGAATTAAACTTTAACATTGGAGATATAAGCATTTTCTGCGTTCTAGATTTATTTTTGTGGTTGATTCAGAGTGCTGGAGGGGCATATGTTCTTACCGTCGCTTGAAATTGAAATTGTTGCCGATGTTTAATGTTATTGCATTGGGAATGCCGTACAAGTCAAGATTATTTAATTTTTGCTTGCAGTGGATGACAACTAATGGTCTTTGGGAGTGTAGCAGTCATAGTTACACGTTGTCAGATTTAAAATCTTTCTCATAGAGTATTTGTGAGGTACATCCTTGTGATGGTTTTGAATAAGTAACAATTTATTTTTGTATCTAACGTTAAATTTGTTCGTATCATAGTACGATATTTTGCGTTCATTTAAGTGTCATTCTAATGATATTATTTTCATGCAATTAAGTATAATGTTTTGATATGCTGCATCAAAGTGCGACTATAACAAGCCCATATAAATGTCTCTTTAGATTTAGTTTAGTAATTATTGTTATCAAATTTGCGTTTTATTAATTAAGTTCATTCTGTTTATTATGGCTTTTGAAGTTTACCAGAATTTATCTTTAAAGATTTATTTAGTTAAGTTAGCAAAAGTAATTCAAATTAATATTTATTTTGATAATTAGGTCAAGTAAATATTTTTTTGTTTTTTATTGTTTTTTGATAAACGAATATTAAATTTAAAAGATAGGTAACAACATACGTCCGCTAAATACCCTATTCCAGTATAAAACATGGACATGCAACCTCTTGACGATAGAAAAAGGTTTTAAAATCTAATTTGAAGAACCGTATTAAAATATTATATCACTTTTAAAAAACTTTTATGTTTAATACAATAAATGTTATTACATTTTTAAAATAATTTAGAATTCGTGAGTGCATAAGAAAGAAGTCAAGTATAGAACAGTTTTTTTTATAATTATGTAAAAACGATGCTCTGTTTGTGATACGTGTCTGAAATTAACTTTGCTAGAATGTTTTATCATTGTATTGTACACACTACACGCTTGCACGTAATCTATAATATTATTACCTTCTATCTGATATTTTAAATTTGCTCCAGTTCACTGTCCAACCTACATTATAGTATACATAACATAAATATATAAGTTTTAGGTGTCAATAACAAATATGCCGCAAAATAAATCTAAACGTAGAGTTAATAATCTGAAATTATTATTCAAAATAGGCATTTTCTTCTGCTTATTGCCTTCATGTCATAGTAATAAAAAACCTAATGCGAAGCAACATAGAGTCTGTAGTATCATTAGAGTAATAATTTTTGCAAGTTTGCATATTACTCTTTTGTATCAGGAAATTCGGAATTTCTTTATCTTAGAAAAGAATATACAGGGAGTACTATACCTTTTTATAGTAATACTTTCAACTGTAATAATCTTGTCGGCTAATATTTTTTCGATTACTGGTTTAAAGGAATTTGACGAGTTTTTTAGACTTTTGGAAAAAGTTGACACTTATTTAAAAATAAAATCAAGAACTCCAAAATGTATAAATACAGTCTTAGCTGAAATAGTTCTGGTTAATATGGTTTTCTTAATTCTTATAGCATTTGAAATGTATGTTGTAATGGTTGCTTTAGAAGACAATACTTTTTTGGTTAATCTTTTATTGGATATAGAAACCTATCTTATTTTAATTTTAGTACTATTAATTTGCAATTGTTCTGTATACTTCAAAACTACATACGAGAATTTCATAAGTCATCTAGAAGACATAGTGGAATCCAATCTGCAATTTAGGAATTGTTATGTCATGACAACAAAAAATCTTAATAATCTGCGTACAAATATCTATGAGGATAATGTTGTACGAAAGGATATGTTAGGAATTAGAATGGTTTTCAGTAAGATGTGTAAATTAACTGATTTATTCAACAAAATATTTGGATGGAAAATTCTATTAATATTTGGATTAGTAGCAGTGAATATTTTAGGAACGGTACAGTCTCAACTAATAACAAATTTCACAGAAAATATGGTTCATTTTCTGGCTCTTAACCAATTATGGATGATTATAAATGTGGTAAGTACTTATTACTTTATGTGACTTGCTTAAAACTAAACAAGAAATTGTTTTTCTGTTAAAGCTTTTTTTGTGCAACTAATATACTTAAATGCAATATTGCAAAACAATTATACATAAATGTGACTGACTGACTGAAAACATGTCAACGACTGTCCGGTAAGTGAGAAATCGGGTTAATATCGAGAGTATCACTAAACCTCACCATAGAGTCAACATGAAAACAAAACTTAGCTAGAACTAAAAGCAAGTGGTGATACTAAAGAAAAATAATTAAAACTATAGAGTATTTAGATTATATTTTTTGGTATTAGTAGAGTTAACAAACAGTACCTACATCATGTCTTATATGTATGTATGAGAAATACACTACCATTTTTCAATTTCATACTCTACTTGTTACAACCACAGCTGAATGATCAAAACGATATTGCTTACGTAACTGTGAGTTTAATATTGGTCTTGAAAAACATTTGCCGTAGATGAATACTGGTTGACTGTAGTTAATTCATAGACATTGTTTCTTTTCTTCACTGTAACAAATAACCAAGAAATTATCTTCTTTTCTTATTTGTAAACTTTTCTACGGACACTACCATAACTGTTGGTATTAGAACAATTTATTTTGGGCTTTCCAGGTTTATCATAGAATTTTGCTTTCTGATTTGGGTCTGTAATTTTTCCAATACAATATTAATTGTTAGACCATAGCTGTGATTTTTGATACGCCATGGCACTGTGCTCCCAAATGGCAAACTTGTTTTTCTGTCAAATGAGAATAGATCCAGGTTAGACCAAGACTTATAGTTAGATTCAGGTTTTTCAAGCTAATCAGACTTTTGCAACCTATATTTGGACTTGTTAGGTTTATTTAGATCAATCTAAATGCTTCGATCATTATTTTCAGACTAACCGGAGTTTTTGGATCGATTGGGTTTTTTAAACAGTAGTCTTTCTTATTAACAGTTACTTTTAACTTAAGGAGCTTATAGTAATACTCAAAGATGTGAGGTATGTACTTGCGTTTAACTATGATTCTGATACCTTTGTACAATCAACAATAGTCTACGTTCTCTCAAAAGCACTAAACCATACTATATTACCAAAGTACTTCGAAAACTACTTACCTATGGTCTAAAGGCAATACCCCGTACGGACAAAAAATTGATTTTTTTTGGTTGCAATTAAATCAACTTTGGATTTAAAGTTTGATCTGCACAATCATTTAAATAAAAAATTTAAGATTTAGATTGCGTTTTTTAAACAATACAGAATTTATCCTGAAATGATTATAGTTTAATGAGTTTCTCAAATATTTGCTATCGTCTTATGTATGTATGTATTTTCATTAATTATCTAAAAATTCTAAATTGCATTTCGTTGAGTGATATGCAAAAACGAAATTTATTGCATCAGAAAAAAAAGGTTTTACATCTTGCAGCTTAAAGGTGGTATTATTACGAGCTGCATATTCCTTTGTTTGAGCTCATATCATTTCAATAGGATCCGATTGGCAAGGGTAAGACGGCAACCGTATAATCGTATAATGTATCGTTGGACATGACGCCGACAAATATTTTTCCCAATCTAGAAACTATGTCCACAAACCGTTTAACTTTAATACTTTTACTGCTCTGTCTTTGCGATAATCTCTGGTTCATTCGAATTTAAAAATCAATAATTTATCAGCAACAAATTAGTGCCCCTCCTAATAAGTGTAATGATCAAATGTCGCGTCGTTTCTTTTAGGAATTCAGGAAGTCTTCGGCTTTATGTTTCTGTCTTGCACTTCATTTGATACCATGAACTTTTCGTTGATCCAGGTGACATCCATATAAACCTTTTTGCCTTCTCTTCTAAGTTGTATTTCTTCTAAAGATTTCCTTCCCCACACTATAGTTTCTTCTGTTTCTAAGAGTGGATAGTTACGTCAACTTTGCTATACTGAAAATACATTTTCTCAAATTTACTCAGTATCAAGCCTTGGCTCATAATTTTTTTTAGCGTGGTTACTTCATTTCTAAAGTCTGAATTTTTCCTCGAATTGACCATTAATTGTATTTTCATTGATGATGATTTGTTTTCTTCAGCGCATATTAATTTTAGAATTTTGAATGGGGGTGAAGGTTCATATTGTAGTGCTGACGCTCTACTAGCAGCAGTAATTAGGCGCTGTCAGTAATTACTTGTTTGTAAACAAGTGCTGCTAACCATCCAGCAATCGCATACTGCCAATGCAACCACTTACTGCTTGCTCGTAAACACAATCAATGTCTTCTAGTTCGTTTTTCTCTAATTACCATGTTTATAAAACTAGATTGACTGAAATCGATACTACCATTTTAGGAAATAGAAAAACTTACCAATAAGGCAAGATTCGTAAATAAAGTATGCCGTAAAAGGTAGGTCATCCTATTTACAAGAATTGGCAGCCATCTCTAAATAATCAAGGTTAGATCAGTGTAAACAACGTTATCTTATTATGGAGTAAATCAAAAAAATTTTTAAAAAATGATGGTTCTAATGATAGTTTTGAATGTGATTTTGAACACGTTTTAAAGGTATGTATTTTCGGTATTAGTCACCATCTGTGTTCTAACTCGTTGGGGAAAACATATAGGAGGACCTACTTTTTACAGCAGACTATTATTCACGGACCTTGCAACAAGGTATCACTCAATCTCTGACATGCAGTCACTAAACGTTTCCGCTGCATAAGTGACTGGAATTACACTGCTATTACTCAGCACTGTTAGCGTAATTACCACTGACAGCCTACCGTTGAGTGCCCCTAAACGCACCCAATTCAACTTTTTATTT
>VTPC01001567.1:56806-69726 GCA_011009095.1 Ignelater luminosus
TCTGGTTCATTCGAATTTAAAAATCAATAATTTATCAGCAACAAATTCTTTTAGGAATTTATAAAGTCTTCGGCTTTATGTTTCTGTCTTGCACTTCATTTGATACCATGAACTTTTCGTTGATCCAGGTGACATCCATATAAACCTTTTTGCCTTCTCTTCTAAGTTGTATTTCTTCTAAAGATTTCCTTCCCCACACTATAATTTCTTCTGTTTCTAAGAGTGGATAGTTACATCAACTTTGCTATACTGAAAATACATTTTCTCAAATTTACTCAGTAATAAGCCTTGGCTCATAATTTTCTTTAGCGTGGTTACTTCATTTCTAAAGTCTGAATGTTTCCTCAAATTGACCATTAATTGTATTTTCATTGATGATGATTTGTTTTCTTCAGCGCATGTTAATTTTAGAATTTTGAATGGGGGTGAAGGTTCATATTGTAGTGCTGACGCTCTACTAGCAGCAGTAATTAGGCGCTGTCAGTAATTACTTGTTTGTAAACTAACCATCCAGCAATCGCATACTGCCAATGCAACCACTTGCTGCTTGCTCGTAAACACAATCAATGTCTTCTAGTTCATTTTTCTCTAATTACCATGTTTATATTGACTGAAATCGATACTACCATTTTAGGAAATAGAAAAACTTACCAATAAGGCAAGATCCGTAAATAAAGTATGCCGTAAAAGGTAGGTCATCCTATTTACAAGAATTGGCAGCCATCTCTAAATAATCAAGGTTAGATCAGTGTAATCAACGTTATTTTATTACGGAGTAAATCAAAAAAATTTTTTAAAAATGATGGTTCTAATGATAGTTTTGAATGTGATTTTGAACAGGTTTTAAAGGTATGTATTTTCGGTATTAGTCGCCATCTGTGATCTAACTCGTTGGGGAAAACATATAGGAGGACCTACTTTTTACAGCAGACTATTATTCACGGACCTTGCAACAAGGTATCACTCAATCTCTGACATGCAGTCACTGAACGTTTCCGCTGCATAAGTGACTGAAATTACACTGCTATTACTCAACACTGTTAGCGTAATTACCACTGACAGCCTACCGTTGAGTGCCCCTAAACGCACCCAATTCAACTTTTTATTTCAATCATAATGTTTTTTCTAATGTGCCATTCCTAGCTTAGATGGAAGCGGAGAGTTACAGCCCAGTATACGAGGGCGGTTCAATAAGTACCCGTGTTAGAAATGAAGACACAATTTTTTTTCAAAAATTTTTTTTTTATTTTTCAACATAGTCTCCTTTTAGAAATATACACTTCTCCCAACCTTCCTACCATTTTTTTAACCCCTCCAATAAAATAGGATTTGTCGAACTCTCCAAAATACGCCTCTATCTCGGCGATGACTTCCTCGTTTGAACTAAATTTTTTTCCCGCGAGCCATTTCTTCATGTTAGGAAACAAGAAAAAATCGCAGGGAGCCAGATCGGGTGAATACGGGGGATGCGGCAGCAATTCATAACGCAATTTATGCAGTTTGGCGGCGACAACTCCGGATGAATGTGCTGGTGCGTTATCGTGGTGAAACAGCACCTTCTTTTTCACCAAATGCGGCCGTGTCTCCTTCAATTTTTTGTCGAAGCTGTCTAATAACTCACTGTAGTATTGTCCAGTGATCGTTCTTCCTTTTTCTAAAAAATCCATGAGGATGACGCCCTTCGCATCCCAAAAAATCGTCGCCATGACCTTTCCGACCGATGGAACCATCTTCGCCTTCTTTGGAGCAGATTCACCGAGAGAAATCCATTGTTTTGATTGTTGCTTAGTTTCTGTGTGTAATGATGAATCCAGGTTTCATCAACGGTGACAACTCGACGCAAACACTCCTTTGGATTTCGCTTAAATTGCTCCAAACACTGCTTCGAAGTTAACAGCCGCATCCGCTTGTTGTCCACCGTTAGCAATCGCGGCACCCATCGCGCCGACAATTTTTTCTTCGCCAACTTATCATGTAAAATATTAATTGCCGTTCCGGTCGACACACCTACGGCCTCTGCTACTTCACGCACTTTCGTTCGTCGATCAGCGAGAATCATGTCGTGGACTTTTTGAATGATTTCCTCGGTAACCACGTCTGTCGGGCGTCCTGGTCGCTCCTCATCAAAAACGGATGTTCGCCCACGTTTAAATTCGTTGAACCAATATCTAATTGTGGTCATAGATGGCGAAGTGTCCCCATAAACAGCATCCAACTTTACTTTTATCTCCTCGCATTTTTTCCCATCCAAAAACAGAAAGCGAATTACCGAACGATACTGCTCTTTTTCCATCTTAGCTAAAATCACGAAACACGTCTTACTCAAATGGCTGTCAAATCCAAACTGACCTATCAATCAGTTTGCAATTTCTTATACCGTCGTTTGATAGATGGCAGCACACGATGATAACACCAACTTCCCTCACGAACGCCTTCTGTCGTCAAACACGGGTACTTACTGAACCGCCCTCGTAAATGTAGCCCTGTATTACTATTGTGAACATAATTGTTTTTATTTATTCCTATTGTATTTGTAAACTAGTACATATTTCAGCGTGTGAAATATATTTTCAAATTACTTTTTTTGGAAATATAACAAAGGTCAAAGCGCATTTCAGAATTAGAGAAAAACTTTTATTTTATGAATAGTTAATGCAGTCACTAAAATATACCTTTAGGTGTTGATCTAATTAGTAACGATCACACAAAAGAACCTTTTTTTCTCTGTAATTTTCAATAGTAGATAAACATATTTTTGTCTACTACATCTTTTTATATTGTTAACGTTTCTAACCTATCATGACAAAAAAGTCTCAAAACAATAAACTACATTATATAAACAGTTTATATCGCATTGCGCTCATGTTAGCTTTAGTGCCTTATCCCAAGTTACAGAAAAGATTTAAAATACTTCTATATAACGTTTACGTATTTCTAACGGCCATTATTATAATAACTTTGTACGTTGCTACTTTAGTATACAAGATGAATACAAGATTTGATAAAGAATTAACAACTACAATACTTTATTGTTCGTCATGTACCATATTAACAACCATGACTGTTACTGCCAAATTTTCAGCATGTTCAGATGCTATATATTTTAGAGCGTTTGTAAGGTATCTTAAAGAGATAGATAAGCGATTAGAAATAGATCTAAGATTACAAAGCAGGGTTGTCTTCAACCTGAAACTGCTTTTAGTTCATATACTATTTGTTTCTTTAGTTGCTTCAGAATTTAGCCTAAACACGCAACAATTTGGAATGAATTTGGTTTACAGCTATGCATTAATAGAATTGCAAGAATATTTTAGCTTGATTATGGTGATGCTAATATATAATTATTGTACTTGTCTTAGATATAGATACGAAAAACTAATTGAAAGACTTTGTACTATTATAAGAGATTATTCAACAAATATTGAAGAATTTAAAAATGTGAATGATTTGTGTAGACGAAACACTATAGAGAAACTAACAACTATTAGAATCACTTTTAGCAGAATGACTGGTGCAACGGAACTATTTAATAAGATATTTGGATGCCAGATTTTATTTTTATTTGGGTCAATGGGAATTAACTTACTAGAAATAATAAGCTGGATATTAATTGAAGGCGTAGTTGGTAAAGAGCAGATTATTATAGATAGTGTATCCATAATCATGTTATTATGGATTACCTTAAAAATGGTAAGCTATTAATTTTAAGTCTCCTAACAAACTTTTCGCGTTTGTTACTATGTAAAGTGGTTAGCTAATAGTCTAGATGCACAAGTCCTGAGACATCAACAATTACACTTATTCTGCATTAAATAATTTTGGAAAACCGCAATATCTTTAGATGAAGGTGTCTAGATTACAGTGAATTTATAAGAAACTATATAAATCTCGAATTTCAATCTCTTCTTATTGTTGGATGCACTAAAAACTTTCTCTTTACATTTTGTAGTTACATCATTACAATCTATAAGTTTAAATGTAATTTGATGTTTTGTAAGAATTTATTTTTGCAATCTGATAATTATGGAAAATAAATTAGAGATTCCGAACATAGAGCTAATTGCCCTCTTAGGACTGATTGCGCAACATTATTTCTGATTGTTCAGTCTAACTCTTAAAAATGCTGTTTGCATTAGTTACAAGATTATTAAAAATCTAAATGTTTGGCATAAGTTTATGTCTTCTGAGATAATTTTCGATTACTTAACTAATTGTAAGTTAAAAACGCACAGCACTTTATTTAATGTTTATTAAAATGTGTCGAGTCCTAGTTGTAATTTATTTCTCAAAGATTACATTTAACGTTTTGAAGGCAACAATTCCTTGCTTTGTTACGGAAAAAACGGGATTTAATGACCCTATTACCATCAACATAAAACAGGTAATCATATGACATCAAACTCATTCTGTTAATGATACCCCCGACATAAAACCAGTAGCCTGCTCAAAGGGTCAGAGACGGGTGGGTTTGACGATATAGCTAGTTGTCAACTTACAACTTACAAAAGTAGGGTAATGGGTTAAATCATTTGACTGCAAGACGTAATGTCAGTTCAGATAGTGAAGTTTCCATCATAATATTCTACCACGACCCCGGAAACCTTATAGTATTGATAATGATTGCTTTTGTATTTCAAATAATCTCGAAAGAAACGCGCAGTATATTAAAGTTTGAGCTTTAATGCTAAATACTTTATAAAATTCAGAAATAGTAAACACTGCATTTGTCCTACAGAGAACGGCACTCAACACAATCGTACTAAAAGATTCCTTACAAACACGCGCTTATATTTTAATTGCTTAAACGCATCACAGCTGGTCCAATTCTTGATAATTTTCTATGGAGTTGCTCTCCAAATAAAGGCAGTCCAGCCTGAAATTTACGAAGCTACTCTTGATGGGACAATTAATAGAATAAATAAAATAACAGTGTGCTTTTTCGAGCTTTCTTATTAAAACTTTATCAGCATCACAACAACTAAATAAATATCTCTAAATACTTTTACACACGTTCCGCATATGGCTTAAGAGCAAAACTCGGTTATTAAATCCGTCAAATCTTTAAATTGGTTTCTGTGGGGTGGTTTTGATGAGATGAACGAATGAATGACAGACGGTATCATACTGATTCTCAGAGAATTGTAGTAGGTACAATACCCCAAAAAAGAGAATGAACAGGGCTAGAACCAGTCCTAAGATATTTGCAGTTGTGTATGCAGCCCTTTCTGCAACACCATCATTGCTTTCATTGTTAAGGCAGCAGGCTTTCTACAGGGCGCCTATCGCATATAACTCCGCTTTATTGAATCTTTACCTCAACACACCCGGGATTTATGATATTAATATATTACTTATTCTCTTGTGGGTTTTATATTTCGCACGCATCTTATTAGAGCTTTAAGTTAATGCTTAAAACTAACGCCTTCTTTACTAAAACTTACTGGAAGTTAAATAATTAAAAATAAAATTTAAAGGTTAGTGTTAATTAAAAAATATTCTAATTCACACAATCTTCAATAATAATTATTATTATTGAATTGGTTCAAAAGATTATTATTATCAATTATTAGTAACTGAAGTCGTATTCATTCCTTGAAAGGTACGCATATAGTATTCTGAAAGATATAGTGCGTTTATGACTTAATTACTACTTAGCTTACAGCGAAGTTTACAAGTTCGTCACAGCAGTGTGTCATAAATCCGCTTACCTGTGAAGACCTTTTCTAACATTGAAACAGGGTCGAATTGCGATAAGTTTTACTTTTGTAAATACTTTTAAACTAAAATGTTAAAAATATAAGTTATTTCAATACGGTCCTTGGTTTACCCAATCGTCTGTGACACGTGCCACTACTTGTATTTGTTGATTTTTATGAGAGACCTGCTGTGAAATACTTACGAAGTCAAAGTAATAAAGGCACTATATCTTTTGGAATACTATACCTACAAATGTTTAGCTTTCAGGTCTAAATTTGATTTAAAGACTCAAAATATCATAAACTCAGGGTGCCGATGTTGTAGAATGGATTGCCTACACAACTGGCACTTACCGCTGTCCATTCTCTTTATTAGGGTATTGTACAATAAGTAACAACTAAACTAGGAGTTTTACTCTCTGTAGTATATTCACACAGCAGGCATGATAAGGGAACGATATGATGCGATAAATAATAATTAATAAAAACACCATCCACGCACACGATATTACTACGAGATAATAGACTGCTGTCAGCTAAGCTCGAGACAAACAGAAGAACTTATTCAATTAACACTGCATCTCGGTAACTCTGAAGACTCTGCTAAAGACGTCGGAGGTTTATATAGCAATACCACTCTACTCTTAGGCAAACAAAGCGCGAATACCTTTGATTAGAGGTCAGGAGAATCACATCACCCCGATTGGGTAGTTGAAAGAAACATATTCTTCTCGAGAAGAATATTCTCACTCTACTGTCTGCAATAAATTGTCTGTGTCTGACACCTTAAAAGCAGTTTCAATTGAAAATAAAAATGTGAAAAAACAGTTTAAACGTGGAATTAAAGGCAGTAGTTATTAATAAGAAATTCGCGATAATAGTACGTGTAGGATTAAAATAAAAAAGATAAGAAGGTTAAGAAATAAAACAAAGAAAGGCATTTTCTTATGCCTGGAAAAGAAGACTAAACTATGTACAAGATTTTTGATTAAGATTCTACCCTTAAGCTCTAGCCACGCCCAATTTAAAATTTTAAATTGGATGATACTGCATGTAGCACATCAAATTAAAGGTCTTCAACACCAGAATGCAGTGGTGTTTAAAAAAAATCAAATCGGCCGATTGGTTTTCGAAGGATTAATTTTTTTATTTTAATAAAGGTTCATTATTAAATTTATCGTAATAGATGCTCGAATTGCGCTTCATTGGTTGCTAGGCAAAAATAAATGAGATTCATCGTAATTTTAGATAAGTAAAGTAAAATAGGTTTTATCATTGCCTAGCAACCAATGGAAAGCAATTCGAGCATCTATTACGATAAATTTAATAATGTACCTTCAATAAAATAAAAAAATTAATTCTTTGAAAGCCAATCGGCTGATTTGGTTTTTTCAAACACCACTGCATTTTGGTATTAAAGACCTTTAATTTGATGTGCCACATGCTATATCATCCATTTATAATTTTAAAGTGGGGGTGGCTGGAGCTTAAGGGTAGACTCTTAACCGAAAATTTTGTACATAGTTTAGTCTCCCCCTCCCGGTACAAGAAAATGCTCTTAGATTTATTCCGATATCTTTTTTGGTTTTCAAGATATTCAGGGTGGGAAGTTTTAAAATGATCACCCGGTATAATTATGTGTAGTTATGAACAGCTAAATAAATATGTATTGTAATTAAAATATGTTGTATTTTCAAAGTTGGAAAAGAAAAGATCTGTTAGCTTCAAGACGTTAAATAATAATTTTATGGAAATAAATCATGACCGAACCCAGCAAATTTGAATAAACGTAGGCCAACTACCAGTTAACAAATTTAATGAAATATGATATATCCACACAAAAAAAATTAATTTCAACATTCATCATTTTTAACTTTAAATGATTTGACACAACCGTTCAAAATTAATATAAAGGGTGTTCCTAAAATACGTCACAATATCTTGGAGGGTTATTTGAAGCAAGAAAATTTCCATAAATATAGGTTCTCCCAAAATGCAGTTTTTTTCGGAATATTTCTAGAACGACATATTTTATCAGATCCAGATTTGACGGAATGTTTTCTCTGTTTTAGTGTTTTTACATTAAATAACTTGTTTGAGCAAAATCCACATTAAAGGTTGTTCGGTTCTACAGTGATTTCACTTTTTTTTGCACACAACTTTGATTTTTTCATAGTTATGGTAGGTATGAGTTTTATTAGTGAAATTGAATATTTAGGCTCTTTGGTACCTACTTTTTTATCGTTATCGTTGCTTTCTAAATACAATCGTTTTTGAATAAAACTAGTTTTCGTTTTTCAAGTTCGTTTCTCTAAATAAAAAACTGCAGTAAGTTGATCTAAAGTAATATATTCAAAGAAATATCGCACCAAACAACAAATTAATAAATTATAAATAAATTTTATTTATTTATTTATTATTTGTTAAAATTATGAGAGTATTAGCCTAAAACTGTTGTGTTATTTATTTTCAACTGCTTGGAATAATTAATCTTATTCTAATACAATTACCTAATTGCATTAAAATAAAATTTAACAAAATAACTAAAATAAATTAACGACATTTTTTCCAATTCTAAAAACGGAATTTTTATATTTCAAATTATAATTGCTGTGTAAATTTGAAATGTAGTTATCAGAAAATTATGATCAAGTTATTAGGAATTATAATAAATAATAACTGTAGTAGATTCTCAGTGTGGTAGGTAAATAATATAAATAGCTAATTACGTATTCCAGTATAATTAGAATCTAAATTTGAAAAGTAGGTCATTCTCGTGTTTGAATAGTTAGTTGTAAACATGCAGTATTATCCTACAGAAAATATCAATTATATCAAAGTACTGTACTGCTTAGCTAATTATTTTGCTTTGGTACCACCTATTAACAGTAATCCTTTCAAAATAAAGTGCTTTAAATGTTATTCCATTTTAGTGACCAGTTTTTTCATATGTTTGTCCCTAAATTCATTGTATATTTTGATATCCACTGATCTTGCCGTAACATTGATGATTACAGATGGTTTATTTCACATTGTTTTAGTAATGTTTATATCCCTTACAATACTAAGAACAGCTTTCAAAAAGATCACTAAATTCGCACCGTTTCAGAAAAAATTTTTAGATATCGACAATTTTTTTGAAAATACGCAAGAGAACAGTAAGAAATTCAACAGACAATTTATTTTCTTGCATTGTTTTATAATAGGGCTTTTTACATACAATGCAATTGTTTGGATTCACGCTGTAGGTTTTACAGTGTTTTGCAAATTTACTAACAGACATATTATGGAATATCTAAGTTTGCTTATAGTTATGCTAATTTATAATTATGGTAGATCAATTACAATGCGTTTTAAGCAACTTCATCAAGATTTAAAAGTAAATGTGAAAGGCATACTTGCTGACAATTATTATGATTACCTACAATTTGATGTCAGTATAATAGATGTTAAGCCTTTAAATTCGAATAGAAATAACAATCGAATGAAATTATTAAATCGATTTATGGCATGCAGAAAACTATTTGACCAATTAATTCAACTGATGCAAATGTTCAACGAACTCTTTGGATGGGAAGCTTTTTTCCTTTACGCAACAATAGTATTTGGATTTTTGGGATCCGTTAATACAACAATATTGGTTATACTTCATAAAGATGAGTTTGCAAGTTCATACAATACTGATTTGATATTATTGAATTTTATCTGGTTTGGAGTATTTGTGGTGAGTAAAAATATTTATTTTAACATGTTCAAGTTACACACTTTAACCCATTAAAATGTTGTTTATTAGTTAAAGATTTATCTGGGAGGGTTGAGTTACAAAAAATCTCCGAAAACGGGTGGGCCACGAAACTTGGAGTCACTTAGAAAATTTTTGCTGCAACCCCGCATACTTTTACACTGCAACATTGATCAACTGTAATTTCCGATAATTCGGTAAAATCAAAATTGGTAGATATCAAGCACGCAGGTTTAATTGACAAGTTCATAAATTACTTAATTTTTTTAATTCATTTTCATTTAAATTAGGGCCATATGAATTTTGTTGGTCTGCTATTGTCAAATTTCTAACCAAACCCTTTCTTTAATCACTCTATTTCATCTTTTTCATTGTATACACACATTGAATTTGACAGTTTGAAATTAAATAATATTTGCAAAGTACCTACTATTATCTGGTCATGTTATAACAAAATAAAATCTATCTAGGTTGTTATGGTATTTATAAGTTGCAGTACAATGTATTCAGGAGCTCCGAGTTTTGTGGTCCACCCTGTACAGTACACATTTCTATAGAATGCATTTCCTACCTTTGTATTTATCTTCTGAAAAAACACGAATGATTTGCAATTTTATCTTTATTCAGATAAGAAGAATTATTTGTTTCTAAATTTTAAATGTCTAGTGACTTTACCTAGGTAAAAAAGGGTCACACAAAATTCGAAAGGAGATGCCATTTTAACATGGAGTTACTATTAGATACATACGTATTAGTAGTAAATGAATGTTTTATTTTATTTGGCAATTATCTAGAAATAGAGCTTCACCTGAAACTGGATTGTTAGATTTTCCTGTGACTTTCATCTCTTCAAGAACCATACAAAAAATAATTTTAGGACGAAGCAAGTCTACTTTTTGTCGCAAAAAAACGAAATAATGCAAATTCTATTTTTGAGTTAGGTTAGGTTAAGCTAGGTATGTATTCTTCTTATGTTCTGTCTTATCTCTAATATGTATGTTATGAATGACATTGAGATCGATTGCAAACATTTGCAATATCAAAAACAAGACGGATCACAAAACAAAAAGAGATGAAACTGCAGACTGGAACCATACCAGTTTGTTATGCTATCTTATTTAGAATTTCGATTTAATATTTAATATCGTCACAATAGAATCTCAATTTACTGATCTGATTGGTTAAATTTGTAAAATATAATTCTTTGTGTATTTCTGTAAAATTATTTATTTGCTTAAAATCATGTTTGGTTTTTGCAATTAACTTGTCAAGTGATTGTACGATATTTTACAAATTTAATTAATCAGATCAATAAATTCAGAATGAAATGTGACAACAGTTTTGATTCCTTCTGTATTTCTGTAAAATTATTTATTAACTGAAATTAGTATTTAGTATTGCAATTAACCTATGGAATGATCGTATTTTACAAATATAACCAATCAGATTAGCTGATCTTATTTATTTTGTGCAACAGCTGATTATTATTTCTGCCAACTGGATCATTTTCAACAATTAGGTCATTGTAAGATATTTTACTTGGAATAATACAATTTCTTTGATTACAACATTTAATATTAGCTTCATGATTTTGTAAAATGATCATTATTTATAATTTATTATAATATTTCTTTGGTTAAAAGTTCCCTTTAATGTTGTCTTTAGTTTTGTAAATATTTTATAACTGTTGATCTCTTGTTTCTTTTTTTTAAAAATATTCTTAAGTAATAATTAATAATTTTCAAATCGAAGACTTATTTAATTTCAGTAAATGTTAATAATTTAATTTTCTTCTTCCTGTTTGTTTTGAAATTTCTGCCAATGAGTGCAGGTGTGTATAATTTACGCACTGTGTGATATGGGTATGTACCAAAAATACATTTTGGGAGAAATTTTATTGTTTGTATTAATATTAGAAGATTCTTAAAAATTACATTTTTTTGAAATAAAATGGTTTTCCCCCTTCATAATATTATTTGTTATAATGGGCTTAAGTCATAAGGAGTGCTTCAAAAACTTTCTGAGTGTAGTGCCATTTCTAAATATTGTGCTAGATTTGTTATCAAGTCTACATATAGTTTTTTTGCTTTGATTTGTCTCATTTTCCAACCTAATCTAGTCAATATTGATTGATAGCATCTATTTCTAGTTTGCTTGTATTTATATAGATTATATGGTTTCTATTGATCGATATCTTCAGTTGTAATAACAGCTTTCATATTTTTCTTGTTTGTTGTATATTTTAAAAATATTAATATTTAAAGTAATATATCTTAAATTACCATTCCAATTTTTAATTTCCGTTCCATGTATATGTAAGCGCATATTATCTTTGTAGCACTTTTTTTAATACATTCAGCTATTTTTAAATATTTTATAACCTCGTAACATAATAGTAATGGTTTTTATAGTTTATAGAAAATATTATTACACTTCAATCTATTTCCTAACAGAAAGTGTGTGTTCCGTCCTTTGTGAAACACGGCGTATGTAAAGAATTTATTTCTCAAATTTTACAAATTAGATTGTTCTCCATTGTCACTGTAATTGTGGAAAGATTAGTAATTCCAAAAAGTATTAAATGTATATTTAAATGGGAATTTCTTC
Source organism: Ignelater luminosus (assembly GCA_011009095.1). NCBI lineage: Eukaryota > Metazoa > Arthropoda > Insecta > Coleoptera > Elateridae > Ignelater > Ignelater luminosus. The sequence continues at coordinate 68,852 of VTPC01001567.1, forward strand.
TAACGTGAAACAATTTTCACCTGATATATTTGTCAGGAATAAAACTTAACATAATGAATATGAACCATAAATATAAGAATGATTTAGATCTTATCAAACATATTTACAAAACAGCTAATGTTTTTGCATTAGTACCTGTGTACAGATCTAGAAGTAAAGAAAGAAGATTCCGTATAAGTTTTCAAAAATAAAATTTAATGTAAGTTTCTAATAAAATATTCAAGGTCGTAGCCAGATAGGGGCAGAGGGAGGTAGTTGCTAGTAGCTAAGAAATTATTTATATTATTTTCGATATACATTCTATTTTCAGATTTTTTTTTGTTTAAACAGGGCGGTATTCCAGAGCATTAAAATGAGATTCAAAAAGTTTTGATCGATTATACCTATAATGAAGTCAATTCGGGGACACACTGTATACAGGGTGTTACAAATTTGAGTAGTTGTATGGGGATCTCAAAAACCGTAAGAGATACGAATTTGTTTAAATTATTGCAAAGTTGCGCATTTATGTGCCTAACAACATGCCGTTTAAAAAGTTTAAAAATTTTGAATACTTCCGGACATATCCGGAAAAAACCGAAATAATAATTTTTCGTTTTTAATTTCTTAAGCCTTTGTTTTCAAATTTATTTAAAAACTAACAACACATTATTAGAGCACTTTTTTATGTTCTTTAAAACTGTACAATCGTTTTTTTAAGTATGACGTTTAGTATTTTAGATATCATCATCAGGGCAATTTTTTTCAATACGGACTTGGATTTCTTTTTATGTTTTTGTCTAAAACTGGTCTTCAAATGTATAATCCCATAGTATTTTTTAAAAAAATTGCGTTTTGTAGTAAAGAAAATGACGCTTCTTTTATCGTCCAATTTT
>VTPC01001567.1:78473-91920 GCA_011009095.1 Ignelater luminosus
AAAAACATCTAAACGCAGAAGTATAGGTTAAGAAATATATTAAAAGCAAACTAATAACATAATTCGTTACACAGAATAATATATGTAGCATTCACTTGGAAATCTTATTACCGAACAAAACAAACAATTAATATAAATATTTAATGAATAAACTAAATGCAACTTAAACGTAGAATTAATTATGAACAGTACCTGATTTACCTATTTGCGTCTGGTCAAAGCACAATATTTACCTACTTACAAATAAACAATAAAATACATTTTCGATAACGAGCCTTCTGTTAGATTTTTTAACTTCAGACATTCAGTACGAACAGTACAAATTGACAAAGTTTAAACTTTCATAAACTAGATTCGTCAGTCAATCTGTACGGGCGTTCCTGCATTCACTTTTGCTTTTTAGCTGTTGATACTGCTAACATATCCTGGGAAACTCTGCTGTGAGCATGCTTGTCGACTGCTTGACCTGGAGGAATGAAGAACTACTCCTGGTGCTAAATGTATCTGAGTTTAATTCCACCAGTGGACTACCTCCAGAGTTCACTGCTAGAATTCCTTCAGCTTCACAACAGCAGAATAGACGATAATAAATTTGATAACAATCATTTTGTATAGTTTATAGATATAACTCAATAAATAAATATCCCGGAACTTTAGGTACATTGACGCGATGTGCTAACGATAAAATAAGTTAAAATTTCACTCAGATTTGCTAATCGGAATTTTCTGAATAGTTGATCAACAGTAGACGATAGCTTCGTAATTATCCAAGAAACTGGAATATTAAATTGGTTGGAATGGCTAAATTCAATCAAAAATAACTGCATTGGAAGATGTATCCTCTGTAAAAGATTCTCGGGATATGCACTAAAAGAGAGACAATATGAATCAGTAAATAAAATTTTTTCTGCAACAGAAACGCCACCAATGCAACGCATACTCTGGATTCTGAAAGACATAGTGCCTGTTGAAGAAGTGAAGTGACTGGAAAAAACAAGAGGGTAGGAAGTATTTAAGGGACGAGATGCTTTTCTAAAGTCGTAAAAGAGCAGACTATTCCGACTAGGAGACAGAATACTCACAAGAGAGAACAAGACATCCCCATATCACTGTAAGCAATAAATTGTCTGGCAGTTTTAAAAAACAATTTCAATACAAAATAAAGACTGAATTTTTACACACGATAAGGCTTTTAATATTTAAAATCAATTTATAAAAAACCAAGAGGCAAATAAAACAATAACAGATTCTCTTACTTTTTAATGGTTAATTTTTGCCCAGCTTTAAACCTGTAATATTGTTATCTATATTGTGTTTCTTTGATTTTTGCTGACGATTTGGTTTTTTCTGTATTTATCTACTTGATCATTGCTTCATTTTCTAATTCTAAGCTAAACATTGATAGTGTTTTTTGATTACTGTTTCCTGTTTTTCTCAAATTACTATTCTCTGTATATGCAATCATCACGTTTGATTGAAATTGATAAACACTGCTTCAAGTATAAAGCTGTCTTTACAGCCTTACATCTGTACTTCTTTTATGGTGTTAATTGTATCCATAACGGAGAGGTTGTTACAATACCCACATGGTATTCTGCTATCTCTATTTCTGACAATCCTTTTAAAATTGATATAACAATCTTGTAGGTATATCCCATCCGGTAATGTTATTTCTCTGTAGTTCTTATATTCCAATCTATCTTCCTTTTTTGGTATTGTAACTGTTGTTTTCTGATTCTCTGCTAGGCTTTGTTTTCCATATATCTGTTAGAGTTCCAAACATTCTTATTCCTACTTCTTTCTCTTCATACTTAATGTGTTCTGGCTTGGTATAACTTTTGCTAGAGCCCTTTTCATTGTTTCACTTCTCATTATCTTTAGTGATTCCTCCTATGTAGGTTCTGTTAGAGCATGCAATTCATTTCTTCCTTTTATTTACTTCTGTCTGTCGATTAAACTTCTTTCTTCTTTATTTCATCGTTAAATATCTCTTGAAAAGGTTTTTCCAACTTACTTGCCAATCGTTCAGACTCTCTTATTGGGGTACCTTTCTTGGTTGAACTTCTTGTTTTACTTTATTTATTCATTTGTCTTGACTTTGTTTTGACTTTGTTCTTTATCTTTGTTGTTTGTCTTCTTTCTGCTTGCTTTGTAGTACTACCAACCAAGTCTTTTCCTTCTTTTGAGATTGAATCTTGAACTCTCCCGTGAACCAAAAATTTTCCCAATTTATCTGTTTAATTGTTTCATCAGATGCTTGTTGCAATACGTACGTTCTGTCCCTTTCGATTTATTTTTCTTTAATTGTTTCTGCCGTTCCCTGGGAATTGCTTAATTTTTGAATTCTTCTTACCTTTCTTCGTTTAACTTATCCACAAGAACTTTCTAATATTTTAATTCCTTCCAAGAAATAGTCTGGAAATATGCACCTTTGCAGCTTTTCTTATCTTGACGGACCTTGCGTGTTTCTTTTTTATTAGAAAAATAGTCCGATTTGTCTTTTGCGTTTTCGGTATTTTTCATGTGCCTTTATAAATTTTCTTCAGAATGTGTACCCATTCTCGGACTTTTCTCGGCTTTACTGTTTCATTTTTATTTATCTGTTTGTGTTTTGTTGTCCAATCTTCCATTACGTTATCAATCACTAGTTTTGTAATTGTTTTTAGGAACTTAGTCTTCCATCGCTTTTGCAAATATACTTCATGCATTGCTATGTTTATAAGGTTTCTGAATTTTAGTTTCTTTGGTTTACACTCGAACTCCAGTGATTCATGTCCTAAAAAACTCTGGTGAATTATTAACAGTTTGTGGAAGGTGTGTTTATACCATTTTGTTATTGGGTACTTTTGGGAGCTAAAGGAATTGGTTTCGAGTCTAAGCATTTGAACTTTGTAAGGATGTGGCAATTTTGGGTTTTATATTTATCATTTGAATCTATCTTTATTTGACAGTACCAAAAATTGAAGTCGATTCAACTAAAGGATTAAGAATCTCCTAATTTATCTAAGATGTCAGCAAGAGCGTAAACATCAACTTGGTAATACCATTAGAATTTCGGAAATCTGTCATCACACACCTATGTTTGTTTCCTGTTTTTTTAGAAATGCCAAATAAATACTAAGCTATTGTAAGGAAATATAACAACTTTTTTTATTTAGAATCTGATCAAGGTTATATTATATTTAGGTCAGTATCATTAACCTTATAAATTTTGTAAACGACACCACTGATGTGAGATAATCTGTCTCAAGAGTTAAGAAATATTTTTTCTACCTATATACTTTAAATAGATGTTTGATTGTTAAGTAACTTTCCAACAAAATAATGCATTAAGTGCTGTATGAATATTTATATGTGTGTAAATACAGGTTAGATGTAATATTGATCGTAAGCAATGGTTTAAAGCTTTTATGACAATATAAATAAAGGGAAATTTCTAATAGCATCAATATCTTTATCTCACACCTTGATAACTAATGAACATGAATCAAGCACATCAAAGTCAATTAGATTTGATCAAACCCCTCTATAAAATAGCAAACGTTTTTGCCTTAATACCTTTATACGGGACTAGAAGTAAAAACGAAATATTTATATACAAATGTTATTGCATTATAATCACGCAAATAATTTTTTGGGTGTACATTTATACATTAGACTTGCACCCAGTTAAGTATCAAAATGTTGTAAATTATGCTTTATTTAGAATATCATATACAATATCTACCTTATCACAAATTTTTGGAATGCTAGTGTCAAATTTTTGGAACCTACAAACCTTTCAGAAATTTCTGGAAAAGGCTGATAATACAGTTGATAATTATTTTACAAAGAATAAGATACTTTACAATAAAAACCATCGACAGTTGTGTATTGACATTTTTTTGACACACTTTCTGTTTTTTTCCTGTTTGGTTTACAGTACTGCAGTAGGACTACCCAGTGTAGGATTTTACGTTTACAGTAAATACCTTATGAAGGCGCTTCAGGATTACTGGAAATGTCTTATTGTATTATTAATTCATAAATACTGCGAATTATTCAAATTTAAGTTTATTAAATTAAACAATCGTTTGAAAAGAATGGGAGAACGTTATAACGAAAACAACTATTTAAAACTGAATATCAGATATACAACACTAGAAAGGCCTTACAGTGAAATCAACTTTACTGCATTAATAAGAGCAGTTACTGAAACCAGAAAAATCTATAATCAACTGACAAACTTGATATATATGTTTAACAAAATATTTGGATGGCAAATCTTGTTTATTTTTACAGATATTGTAATAGTTCTAATAGAGGCAGTCGGTTATATCTTGTACGATAATTTGAGTTTACATGCTGTTCTCAACATGTTGATGTGGTTTGTTTTTAATATGGTAAGTCATTTTAAATTTAATAAACATTACTTTTCGACAATATTATAATTTTCCAGAATGTATTTTAGTGTGGTATAATCAGTTTTTAGACATCATCATATGTATTTTCAGACTATATTTAATGTTTTGGTTTTGTGTCTACTACTTGACAGATTTTAGACCAATTCATCGAAGACTTCATCACTTTGCGGAAAACCAGAAAATAATTGACTGTTGCTCATCTTATTTTCCAGCCTGTAAAATCCTTTGCCCTTAACTATGTCAAAGAAAAGGAAATCCTGTGCTCGTGGTTATAGTTGCGGTACTTTTCATTGTCGCAGTAATTCCTAAGCTGATCAGTCTTTTTGTACCTTGCTATATGTATTTGGTCGTCATATCAAGGGGGCATGAACAATTCGATTTCTAGATTCTGATTAATCTGTCTACAATTAGATTCCATAGCAGGCAAGGTTGAAGATAATGTCAATAATCTGGGACTATAGAGGTATTTGTTTTGGGGTAGTGGTGTATTTGCCAATACATCATTTCCAACGTTGGTCAAGCAGCTTTGCAAGAATCTTGACGGTAACAAACATGATAAACCAGTATCAAATCTTTTCAAATGTCTCAGATTTTCCCTGGAAGCTCTATTACCCATTAGTTCCAGTTATATCTTCTGCCGCAGTTGGCAAATTATATTTTGGTATTACCTTGAAAAGCTGTTCTGATTTGCAAGTTTTGCTTATTTATTCTCAGTGTTTTGTTTTGTATACTGCTTCTGAACTAGATTTTTTTCTTCTGTCTTGTCGATTCAGCAAAATTCTTATTCCCTCCACGATGGTTTCAGTTGGTTCATCTTGTAACTTGAAAGGCTTGCTCGAGAGTAGGAATAACAGCCTTTTGTTTTTTTCTGCGGAATTGTCTAGATCGCCTTAGACCGATATCGCTTTCTCAACCTTCAAGTCATTTTCCTATCTGCTTGATACATTTTCTTCTCCGAGAGTCTGAGAATCTGTGATCCGAGCTACTTTCGTCAGCTTGTCTGTAAGCCACTTGCAAATTTTGTAATTAGTATTGTTATAAGAATTAATTTTTTCCTTCTCATCGTAACAAGAGTAAGTTTGGTCCCTACATTCAAATTTGTTTAATATAGCTATTTTTCATAACAAATTAGAAAGGTGACTTACCCCAACTAATTAATGTTCTTGTTTCCAAAGTTGATGTAATGTACAATTGCGTTGCAACCAAATTATTTACATGCAATTTTGTTTCCTTATAGTTCCTTATCAGTTCCCTAATCGGTAGGAACTCAACAGCTAACATATGAAACATAGGACGAATCAGGGGTTAGTTTCCTTGAAACATTTACTTCTCTAATCTCTATTTTCACTGTCAATCGCGGCGCGAGGTTCTCTTTCGTTACAACAGTAAAGACAGCGAATGTTACCTTAGCATAATATTGAAGGTTCGTTTGTAGCCCTTTTAGGCCGGGTTTAACAAAGTTTTGTTAAATACTTGATCGATTGATCAACCCTTGATCAATTGATTAACCCATCAGACGTAGTAAAATATTCAGACTTATCGAATCAGATCGGCTAATCAACTGATCAACTTGATCAATAATCACATTATTTTTGTGCAAACGACCTTTAACTTCTTTGTTGAGCTTTAGCAACTTGAATGCTTTCATTTCTCACCTACAATAGATTTTGAGTTGTTTTTTCCAAAAGCTGAAGTAAAAGGCCGTCAATTACAAAAGTCAAAACCTTGACCTTGTAAATTAACTATATCAGTCAACCGTTCTCAGATCTAGATTTTGTCTCTCAATGCGGATCTTGACAAACAATCTGGATTCCTTCTGGAATTCTAGTGGTAATAGTTGGCCTTTTGGATGTTTCGTTTTTGGACTCTAAAAGGGTTATTCAGTTGCAGATTTTCATTCTTGATTCCCAGTTTTAGTTTTGAGGTGATCACTCTTATGATTTCCATTGTGAATTGTCTTGTCGAGGTTTGTTGATTTCGCAATTGTGAGTCCTTCTTTTGTAGCAAAGTTGTATTTATTCGTTTTTCATCTTGTACACTTTCGATAAGTATAGAAAATCAATAGTGACTGTTATATTTAAAGAACGTGCTGTTTCTATAGTCTCTATTCAAAAAACTGTTTATGAAAGTGAGTAAGACATATGATTCATTTCATATACAATGTATAAGAGAAACATAGATGGCGCAGCGTTTAGCCTTGTATTGTATTGTGCTATATGTACTTTCTATTCATAGTTTAACTTCCGAAATTGATAATATTTCTTTAAATCTTTTGATTAAATCTTAATCTCTATAGCTGAGGATTACACAAAACATTAATGCGTTTTTTAAATACAATTCTGCTATTCTAAAACTTAATGTTACTTAATATTAGTATGAAAAAGATATTTATCATAAGCTACAGAAATAATGCATTAAAATAACACAAAGAGTGATGAAAGCTTTTACTAATATAAACAAAAGAAGATTTCTACGAATGCCAAGCCAAGCCACTTACGCATTAGTCTGAATGACTAAGAAAATATAACGTAATGAATATAAAACAAGAGTATGAAAATGAACTTGACTTAATCAAGCCTATCTATAAAATAGCTAATATTTTTGCATTAGTACCTTTGTATGGACCTAGAAATAAAGGGGAAATATTCAAATATAAGTGTTATTGCATTTTAATTACACAAATAATTTTTTGGACATATATTTATACGTTCGATATAAGTGGAAGTGCAACTGAGGGTGTTATAAATTTTAGTTTGTTTAGAATATCGTACACGATCTCTACACTATCGCATGTTTTGGGAATACTGTTATCAAACTTTTGGAATTTACAAATCTTTCAAAAATTCTTAGAAGAAGCTTATGAAATCAATAATTATTTTACCAATGAACTGGTTTCCAATACAAAATGTAGACAGATGTTCATTAGTATATTCTTAATGCATGTTTGTTTCTTTTCTGTTTATGCGTACAACGTAGTTGTAGGAGTAGTACCTGATATAGGTGTTTACTATCTTAGTAAATATTTTATAAAAGAAGCTGAGGATTACTGGAATGTCCTTATTGTACTGCTGGTTTATCATTATTGCAAATGGATAAGATTAAAATTCAATAAACTGAACAATCGCTTAAAGGAAGTTGGTGAAAATTGTAACAAATCCATACTTCTGAAACGGAATATGATAGTTGTAAGATCAGAAAGTAACAACACATGGAATGATATCAGTATCAGTAAATTAATCAAAACGATTATTGAAACCAGACAAATCTACAATAAATTGACAAACCTCATGCATATATTTAATAGAATATTTGGCTGGCAGATATTGTTTATTTTTGCAGATATTGTAGTAGTTCTGATAGAGGCTATCAATGCTGCCTTGTACATTAATATGGATTTAAAAGCTGTTTTTGGTGTATTTATGTGGTTTATTGTAGATGGGGTAAGTAACTTAGAATTAAAATTACTAACTATTGCTCCCAAGTTCAGTATATGGGCAAAGATATTGTTAACATAATTACAGATTTGTAAGCTATTTTATTATAATTTTGTTTAATAAGCTATGATTCCTTAATTTTCTAAAATCATACCTATGTGGGTATCTTTTTCGGTTTAGAATTACTTAGGGAATACATCCTTCCTTTGGAATTCTAATTGGTTTTAATCTGATTTTTATCTTTGTGTACTCTGGACAAATGAAATTAGTAAGAATAAAACAGGATTTTGTAACTCTAATGCAAGTACTCACCGTTAACGTAAAATTAAGGTACCATGTGGCCAGTTCGGAGAGTCAAAGACAGGTGGGTTCGATGATATAGCTAGTTTTCAACTTACTCTCAAGAGACAATAGGGAAAGGAACCAATCAATGGGCGTTAATGACGGGAAAAACTTTTTAAAAAGGGGAAGGTCCTACCATAAACCACGGACCTCAGAAATTCTTGCAGTATTGCTAACGTTTGTTTCTTATTAATCTCGAGGACACATGGTATATTAAAGCTTTATTTTTAATGTTAGATAATTTAAAAGATTTTGGAATTTTTGGAGTACAATTGCACTAAGATTTTAACAACACACAAATGTATTTAAGTTTCAAAACGCAGTAAAGTGAATGTAATTCTTGAACTGGCTCGTGAAACAAAGTAAACCCACCCTGGACTTGGCGAGACACTACTGGTGAGGAGATTAAACAAGTAAGATAACTAGAGTGTTTCCTCGAGATTCCTCTTAAAAACTTTCTAAAGCTTCCGTAGTCGCGAAATAGTTAATAATAAATACTCGTTAACTCGTTAGATGGTTTATGTTAGCATGGCAGTAACAATCAACCCTCTCGACCTTCTTGTTGATGGAATTCGATGGCCAAGATATCTTTCAAATGAAAATCATCCGTAACACGGATTCTCAAGACAACCTATGGCACTCGGCTAATTCCAAAATCTTCCTGGAATCAAGGAAATGACTATTATGCTGTGGTGTCTTTCCGATTAAATACAATCAGTTGAATTTAACAGAGAGTTTGGCATAAATGAAGTAAACTTACACTAAAATCGCTAAAAGGGATTGACAATGGAGACAACACTTTTTTTGCAAAGAAATTGAATCTTGCTTCGAGAACTTCCACAAAGGAACTTAAGCGTGGGTCGCACAAACTAGCCGGGGTCTGCTCGAAAGTCTTATAAACTCTCCTTGAATTCAAGGAAGCTGAAGCATTTAAATGAAAGTGCCATCCATTACGCTTATGGTCGCAGAGAGATTCTATTGGAGAACTAATTTCTGATTGAGTGATTGAAAGGAGAGGTTTTGCAAATTAATACGTGGAAAATAATTTTTTCTCACCCTATTATTAGCAATAAATTGCCTGAGTCTGACCTTTTTAAAAACTTTTTTCTATAAAAAGATACAAATTAAATATACATGTATAATAGAATATTAATACATTTAAAAAAATAAAACACTTTTATCTCTCAATTTATCGATCACTTAAATTCGCATTTTAAAAATTGAAAGATGTTTTCTCGCACTTACAGGCATAAATACGTTTTTTATAAATGTAAGAAGTTTCTATATAAGGTACGACTGTAAAGATATAATTTCAAAAATAACTTAACAAAGTGATCGTTGTTTTGATCAGCTATAGGTAAATTATGCTTAAGATTGCAATAACTTAAAATTAGAAATTTAACGATATTTTACTGCAAATAAATTAAATAACGTTGAAACTATTAAATCTAGACTTTTATAATGCTACGTATTGTATCAATCAGCAATTAATGCGGTATGAAGAATAATTGAAATATCTCACGCTTCGCGTTTCTCGATCATCTTGGATAGAGAAGATGACTTAAAAAAACTAAATCATTATTTTAAAGATTGAAGATGGAGAGTTATCACAGTAAAGTTTTGTAGTCGGGCTGCTACTTTTTTTTACAAATACTTCCTAAGAATAATAGAAGAGGGCCCCAAAGCAAATCGGTGTTTCGGTCATGATTACTAAACGATAAGAGATACACTGATGACATATTAAACATAACATGACTGTTTAATTTGCTACAACTCATCCACAGCTAAATGTAGGTTCGCACTGGTATCGGGCAAGCAAAATTTTGTTTTTGTGAGGGACATTTACAAAAGTGCATTTCTCTCGAAGACAGTAGTAGTAAAAAACAATGATATTTACGATTATGGTTCTAAAATCGTCAAATTTCAAATTCAAAATAACTACGAGGAAGAAAGAATTTTGTGCCCTTTCATAACCAACACTTATGAGTATTTCCAAATTTCAATTCAAGTGAGTTGTATTTCAGATTTCATCAGTTTATCTCTTATCGTTTAATAGTTATGACCGATAAACCATTCTTTAGCGTCATCTTTAGTGGGCTGTATCTTCATTAAGAAACATTAAAAAAAAGGTTATTGAATCTTTTGTTTTGAATTGACGTCTAGAACATGCTCCTGAAGTAGCGACCCGAATTTATGTAACACCCTGTATACTACATATAAACAAAAACTGTGAAAACTGATAAAAACATCAAACAGCAATAAATGTAGAACATTTGACGTACCACCTTATATTTATACTATTATAACAAAAGGAGCTAAATTACTAGCTATAACTTTATAAAATAATTTCTTTGGAAAACTCCAGGTGTTATTTATAAAAGCAAAATGATACTTTAATATATTTTTAAATATAATGTTGAATTAACCGGTAACAGTTGTAATTTTATACTACGACCAAATGATGGTTTTCGGAAATCAATAATGATAGTAGAATTGCCAAATTCACGGCTAACACGGAATTGCCAATGTTTATTTGTAAAAAGATGAACCTAAATATAATATAATTGATATAAAAATAAATATAGTCTTTTCCCAAGATTCTAAAAACTATGTAAATAATTTAGGGGAGGACTATATATGTCTTTACAGTTATATAAAAGATGCCAATTTGGAAAGTTATAATGCCTGTATGTCCAAAACATAAAAAAACAAAAAAATAACATAAATTACTATTTGCAATCGTTTGGTAACACAATTAGAAATTGTATTGAAGATTTATTACAACTATACGGAATATTAAAGGGTAGGTCATTTCATTCATAAATCCTTGCATTAAATAGATGTGAACCTTTAGAAATCGAAATTTTTTCTAATACATAGTACTTTGCTTTATTATTTAAAGGTGTCTATAAAACTTCCCTAATAAGTAAGTACGATTGTTACTTATATATCACAAAATAAATAATAATTTTCTAGAATACACTAAACAAAAAATCAGAATCATTCTTTGAATATTTAGACAGTAATACAACACAAAACCTTATAGTTTTAGTTTGAGTATAACAAAATAATATCGTCATGCAAAATCATTATCAAAACGAAATTGACGCCATTAAACCGATTTTGAAATTAGCAAAAATATTTGCAATAGTACCCCCATACCAGAAAATCAACAAATGCGGAATTCTGAAGTATAAATGTTATTCTATTGTTTTCATACAAATAATTTTTTGGACATATATTTTTACCTTTGATATGAATAGAAATAATAAACAAGAAGGGATTGTTGGATTTGTTTTATTTAGAACATCATTAACAGTATCGGTTACATCTCATATTTTGGGAATACTGGTAATTAACTTTTGGAATGTCAAGCAATTTCAAGAACTTTTGCAATCTTCCTCTGATATTGACAAACGTCTTCAGACTAAACATTGTCTGAATAAAATATATATTCGAGTGCATTTTGAGATGTTCTTATTACATTTTGTAATTTTTATTGGTATCGTATATCATTTATGGATGACAATTAAAACTTTGGGTGTTTACTCCTACTCCAAATACCTTTCAAAAAATATCCAAGATTATTGGAATGGAATTGTAGTTTTAATAGTTTCCAACTATTGCAGATGGTTAAAGAGCAAATTTTACATTTTAAACAATCATCTAGCAGATGTAGAACAAAGCCGTAAAAAAGATGATGACGTTTTTAAACTGAATGTTGTTTACGTGACATCAAAAGACAATGTGTACATAATGAGTCACAATATGCTAATACAGAGCATCACAGAAGCTAGAAAAATGTATACTGAACTGACGGATCTAATAGAACTATTTAACAAGATTTTTGGATGGCAAATGTTGTTTGTTTTTGCTGATGTGGTTCTGGTTTTAATAGAAACTATTAATTCAGCGATGTATGATCACGATAACATGAAAATTCAGTTGTCCATATTTACATGGTTTGTTATAAATGCGGTAGGTAACTTACTTCTTTTCTTTTTCGGCTAACAGTGACTTTACCTTTTAGGTAATTTTTAAACATACAAGATAACTTTATTGTTTAGCAATTATTGATCTATAAAAAAAATCCATATTATGTTGATCTTTTATTTAAACTTTTGTTACCACCTGTTATGTCTACAAACATGACCCTAGAAGTTGACCTAGATTCTGAATTGTTATTCCCCGAGAAACTATTTACTTGCGTGTACATTTTACATAAAAATTGAAATGTAACTATACAGAATAAAAGCTTTCATTACGCAACTATCAAACTTACATTTCGGTACAAAAGAATAGAACAAATTTACATAATGTCTAGTGATATTCGTGGTAACGATATTGATTTTATAAAACCGTTGTATTATATAGCTAATTTTTTGGCACTAGTTCCACTTTATAGCAAAGAAAATTGTCAACCATTAAAATACAAATTGTATGCAGTGTTTGTAGCTATCATTTTAATGAGTGCGTATATTAGTGGAATGATGAACATAGTAGAAACACCTGCTGTTAATTCTACAATTTTTGTGTTACAATTAATATCTTTCACTTTGACAAGCGTTTCAGTAATATTATCAGTGTTGATAACCTGTTTTCAAGATGCAGATATAATTAATCTACTTAATGCACGATTTAAAGAAGTTGATAGGTATTTTGGAATACTAAAAGCTACAAAACCTATAATAAGATGGAATCAATTTTACTGGGAACTTTTATCTTTTCATTTAGTATACATCATATTCGTTTCAGGTGATGCGTACATATCATTAGTTATGTATGGTACAGATTATTTCAAACGATATCTTCTTAGGCGTGTTACTTTGTATTGTCAAATGATCTTGGTGTTATTAATTCATAATTACTGCGTTGCAATAAAATTACGATTTAGAAAACTAAATATGCATTTAAACGACAACGTTACAAAAAACTATATTCATCATGTAGAAACTATAGAAATTGAAAAATTGAAATTGCACAAAAGTCAAAATATTTATATAAAAGTTATAGAAGCAAGAAAGATTTTTAACCAGCTGACAAAGTTGGTAAATCAATTCAGTCGAACGTTTGGTTGGCAAATTCTGTTGCTTACAGCAGTGGTTGGAATTGCAACATTGGAACTCATTTCTAGAGAATTATCCTGTGCTTATTCAACTCAAAACAGATTCAAAATATTTTTATTTTGTTCCCTGCATGCGGTAAGTCAAAAGATTTTTTTACTCTTAATATTTTATTTAAAATATAAGAAATTCCAATGAGAACATC
>VTPC01001567.1:103765-116079 GCA_011009095.1 Ignelater luminosus
AGAAACAAAATCCAACAACTACATTAAAATATTGGAAGACAAAGATGATTTGCTACGAACAAGATTAGAAATCAACTTTTTGTATGTAAATACACCAAAAATTAAAAAAATTACTAGAATTTATCATAAAATAAACAAAATATGCCAAAAGATTAAGAAATCTGATCGTTGCATTAAGTATGAAAAAGGCGCAAAAAACAGGTAAAATATGCAAAAATTTAAAAAGTATGCATTTTGCAGAAAATCCGAGCTTTATCTTCATTCTAAAAGTATTTTACAGTAATAACAAATAATTGTCATTTTTTTGTCTGAACTTTTTAAAGAAAACCAAATATTAATCAATATGAATGAGCTATAATAGAAAGAGTACTCATAATTTAATATTACAGTCGTCTAACAAAACGTTTAAGCAAAAACATTTTTTGATATAAAAAATTTTCTGTTTAACTATAACCAATGTAACAAATTGTCTTGAAATTTAAATTTGAATAAATTATACATAATGATACTATCAATCATCAACTTATACTATTTAAGTGAACTAAATAATTAGGTAATAATTTTCTATTTATGTAGACGGTTTATCGATAAGGACGCCTACTCTGTAATGACACTTATATCAATAATGTCATCTCATAATTCCTTTGCGTTATCTCAATATATGATCTATAAAAATTAAATGTATTTACTCTGATGGGAATAACTTTCTATCCTTACACAAGTTTGTTTCGATTGTAATGGTAGAATTACAACACAGAATCAATTTAAATGTACTGCGTATTAGTAACTTTACTTTCATTCTAGTATTAGACTTCCGTCAATGTTTTATATTTTAATATGGTTGAAAACAATCAATTCCAGATTGTTTCGCCCATTCGCAGGATTGCAAAATTATTGGCATTGGAACCGTTTTATAATGCGAGCTCTTTTGGAATGAGATTACAGAAATGTTACGCATTAGTTCTAATTACAGCGTTAAATTGTGGTTATGTTGCTTCACTATATGGAAAAATAGTAAAAATGTATACAAGGCAAAATTATACTGTTGCTATATTAGACGCGTTATCTTACACAGTATTAGCATTAGCAATAACGACTGCAATTATAAGATCTTCATTCTGTAATGTACAGAAATTTAAAACATACATGGAAATGCTAGGAGAAGTAAAGCAATTATTAGAAAAAGAGAATCTAACAGACGTAATGAATTGCAGATTTTATTTAGAAATCTTGATTGGTCACGTTTTTATGATTCTTTTACTCACATACGACGGTATTATCTGGATCAAAACAGTTGGTAAGCGCATATATGCCATATATGTTTTGAAAGATGTAACAAACTACGTAAACATGATTATAGTATTGATGATTTATAATTATGTTACGTTATTAAGAGAATGTTTTAAAAAAACAAATTGCTGTTTAAGCAGCATTAGTTGTTCTAAACGATCTGATTCTACTAGATCCGAAGTAAAAATCAATAACTACATAAATACCGTAAAGGGAGATGCGGGAGAAAAAGTAAAAACTGTTAGAGAAATGTTTTCGCTCTTGAGCGCATTAGTAGGAATTTGCAATACTATATTTGGATGGCAAATTTTCTTTTTGTGTGCTATAGTTTTAATGGGTGTTTTGGAAGTTGTTAATTTTACACTTGTAATAACAGTGGTAGAAAATGGAAAGTTTATGGACAATATAGCTTTGGAAGCAGACTTTATTTCATTAATTTTCTTATGGTGTTTCGCGTTATCGGTAAGTTGAAATCTTGACAAAATTAGTAAAGAGAGTGTTTAAGAGTTGTTATATGTTTCCGTTTCACAACAAGAAATATTCACGATTTCAACAGATGTATTTATAGGTAACGAAATTGTGCTATTAGAACAGAAATTTGTATTAGACGAAGTGGATTATTAAATCAATTTGTATCAAATGAAATATGTTATTAGTCAAATTGGTATTAGATAATAAGGCATTAAACAAAATATGGTACATTTATTTAATTATTTATTGCTATGTTGAAACTGCTATTGTTACGACATTTAAGTATTTTTTACAAATTTTTACTTTATCCATTCTTCTATATTTCCGATACTACAATTCTAGGCAGTTCGAATCTTTGAAAAGTTCTTACTATCTGCAATCTATATGGAATGACATGCTTCATAACAATTTTTTATTTGAGATTGCTCACAATAGAAAATTTGTTATAGTTTCTCTTTCGAGAGAAATTTTGCCAAACAAGATAGCTGAGCAATTGCACTGCAATGTAAGTTCGTTATGTTCATACAACTACTACATTCCCATCGTAGGCAAAACCAACTGATTTACATGTAATGTTTCTTGTAGTAAAGACACCAATTGCACTCACAAGACGCTATAGTAGTAGGTGCAATATACTAAAAGTGGTCCAATGTTAAAGATTTAGATATCAATCAATACCAGTACGCCTGTATCATTTTTCGAATATTAAGTCTTTTAGATCAAAAATGCGTTCAAACTTAACCATGCGTAAGTAATATTAAGAAAAAGAATTTTAGTAAAAATAATAAATTGTCCAACTTGATAGATTAATTACAAAAACAATTAGATTTAAATAAAATGTGATAGACTGTTTACACTTGTAAAGTAAATACATTATGAGTCTATAGAACTAACATTAGACAACTCGGTTGATCTTTCAGTAAACTGTTGATTGTTATCTAAAGTGTTTTTGTAGTCTCGAAAACTACTATGTCTTATAGTCTGTTTCATAGTAGGGCTATTAGCCTTCGTGCACACATATATATGTATATAATATGTACTATATAGTACTGTAACTGTAATGCTAAGAATTATCATTTTAGTATAATAGCTAAGACTAGACAAAAAGTCTCATGTAATGTATTTGTTACTTTTGTCAAATGGAAATTTTTTGGAAAGCAAATAGATAGGAGGAAAAGAACTCCAAGTAATTAATGCGTTTCTTAACTAATTAATGAGTTTCAAAATTATTAAAATTTGTTAATATTTTTTAAACAAACACAAATCTACTTAATGCCTTTCTTTTTAGGTAATGGGTGTGGTTGTGGCAGTCACATGCGATATGACAACTAAGGAAGCACAAAGAACAGCAACGGTTTGCTATAATCTGCTGCTAGATGTACCTGCAGTTAGTAACAATGTCCAAGACAAAATATTGCGAGAAGAACTTATACTACTAGCACAGCAAGCTACGCACCAATGTCCATATTTCTCAGCAGCTGGTTTTTTCAATGTTGATTACACTATGTTGTTTGGTCTTTTAGGAACAGTAACGTCTTACATTATTGTACTTATACAAATTAATAAGTAATTTATGTATTTATTGTTTTTGATGTTGGTTGGTTTGTTAATACAACTTAAAATGTATTTAACTTATATTCTCAATGTCTTGTACTAACTATGTATTTTGCCTTAGCATATGAGATATTGTACGCCTTACAATTACTCTAATTGTATGAACTATGAAGAATTCCAGAAATTATTTAAAATGTTAGCATAAGTCTATTCTCTCTGTGTCACTAACAAAGAATTTACATATAATAAATTATTTTGAAGACACAAACATTAAAATATTTTAGTGCACCGAGATCTACACAACTACTTGAAAAACTACAGTGAAATTATGGTTTTAACATCTGTTATTAACCAGTTTTATTATATGTGTATGAACCCGAGTCTAATTTTTATCCTAGTTAGGCTCTGCTAAGATCTATTCACTGCAGGGCATAAAAGTACTTACTTAGATCCTAAATAACATAGAAATTATGTTCTATTTAGGATATGGTAAGTTTTGCTTTTTTTTAGTTTCGGCACTTAACACATCGTTCAATAAGTCCCGAGACTAACAACGAAAACAACATTTTTTTTTTCAAAAATCATTTTTATTCATCAATATAATCTCCTTTTAGAGTGATACAATCTTTCCAACGCCTTTCCAACATTTCTATACCATGTTTATAGAAGGATTTATCCTTTGCTTCAAAATAGGCTTCAGTTTCGGCAATGACCTCCTCATTCGAGCTAAATTTTTTTCCCTGGAGCATTTTTTTGAGATCAGCAAAGAGCCAGTAGTCGCTGGGGGCTAAATCTGGCGAATACGGGGGGTGGGGAAGCAAATCAAAGCCCAACTCGTAGATTTTTGCCATTGTTTTCATGGACTTGTGGCATGGTGCATTGTCTTGCTGAAAAAGGATTTTTTTCTTCTTCATGTGCGGTCGTTTTGCTGCGATCTCCTCCTTCAAACGTACCAACAAGTCAATATAATAATCACTGTTGATCGATTTACCTTTTTCCAGGTAGTCAATGAAAATGACGCCATGTGTATCCCAAAAAACAGGCGCCATGACTTTGCCAGCAGATTGCTGCGTTTTTGGACGCTTTGGGCGGCTTTCGCCAGCCATGCGCCACTCAGATGATTGCCGATTCGACTCCGGAGTGAAATGATGTATCCATGTTTCATCCATGGTCACGTATCGACGCAGGAAATCTTTTTTATTGCGAGTAAATAGCGATAAACAGCTCTCTGAATCGTCGATTCGTTGCTGTTTTTGTTCCATTGAAAGCAATCGCGGCACCCACTTGGAAAAAACCTTTTTCATGCTCAATTTTTCATGAAGGATTGTAAATACGCTTCCAGATGATATCTGTGTCATTTCTGCAATCTCACGGACCTTTACTTTGCGATTTTTCATTACGATTTTGAATACTTCACTCACATTTTCCGGTGTAACGGCTTCCAAAGGCCTACCCGAACGTTCCGCATCTTTTGTGTCCGTACGACCACGTTTAAACTCAGCATACCAACGACAAATCGTTGATTTGGATGGAGAGGAGTCCGGGTAACGTTTCTCAAGCCATTGCTGGGCTTCTACGGTGTTTTTACCCATTAAAAAACAATGTTTTATCAACACGCGAAACTCGCTTTGTTCCATTTTTCAAACAAATTACAAAGTGACTTTACTCTAACCTCGATAACTCTGCTGTTTGTGGTCCAATCGACGTGAAATTTTTACACGTGTCATGTGAAGGTTCGCACTCTAGGGAAACGTGGCTAGTTTGGCACTACTAGCACCATCTCTGGGTTAGTCTCGGGACTTATTGAACGATGTGTTATTAGTACTTATTTAGGTTCTCGTTAAAAACTCTCGCAGTACCTCATAGAGCTTATTTAGACTCTATTTTAAAACCTATCGAGATCTTACTTAGTACTTAATTTTGTATAGTTAAAATAAAAATTTTACATTGATTGGAAGAAGGAAGCGCAAAAAAGAAAAAAAATCGATTTTTAAATTTATTTTAATAATTACTTGGAACGAAATTTTAATTTTAAATTATTGTAATTTTTAATTTAGTTTTGTAATTTTTAAGTTATTTCTGCAATCGATTTTTTTTTCTTGGTATAAATAAAAAAATTTAAAAATGATTATTACTACAATTATTATTATAACTCAAGTAGTATTTATCTTTTTAAATTGTACAAGTGCAACAAAGATACTACTAAAAGAGAAAAAAGCAGAACCATAAATTTCAATCAACGTTTCTTAGACGATAGCTTTCCAGTCATATTTAGATGATGAATCAGTCGAAGTCTGAGGTTGTCTGGCTGTTAAATTAATTACTGCTGTATTGGATTCATCCATATAAAATTTGCATCCAGGTGAAATTTCCCTCTGTAAAAAAATTTTATTATATAACGCCGTAGTAGAAATACAATATTGTGATGACATCATTTTTCAATTTTACAATATTTATGATAATACGTGAACCTAAACAAACACAATATTTATAATAAAGAAACAAAACCTCCAAAACCTATAGTTTATCTCATTTCTATAATTCTTGTTAAATTTTTATTGTGTTGATAACAAAACCTTTGAAATACTAGAATTCTTCATTGAGAAATGTTGACTATATTGTTATTTGTTTTTATTTAAAATCAAAGTTTAGATTGTCATTCAGAAAAGGTAAATGTTTGCATTTCGTTAAGTTACCTTTTGTTGTTTGTTTATTATTTGGAATAAAAATTAATTTTTTGTGTTTATTACTTCAATATTAATTGTAATCAAACTGATTTGCACATTAAAACGAATTTACTGCATTTTAAACCTATTTCGACATATGATATTTGTTTGACAGAAGATTTTCTAGAAAGAAATGTGTAACTTGGAATAGCGACACTAACATAAATAAGTTTGGGGTATAACAGTGCATGCAACTAAAACTCTAAACATTTGAAATGGATTGGAATTATAGAAATGGGATAAGGTATATGTACGTGAGATATCGATAGCCAAGCCGCCATATTAATGACCATCTTTTTGTTTTCACGTTAAATTTAACAGATCGTCGGCATGTACTGTCAACAGCTTGAGATTTTATAAGTTTATGCATATGTATTTACTTACCTCTAACAAGAAAAGTAGTACCGCATTGAACACTATAAAAACTTCAAAATAACACGCAATAAAATCAACACAACCACGTGCACGTTATTCTTTTCTTGTTGCTGCTACGTAAAGCTGCTCGGTCTACGCTTGCGCCAGAGTCGAAGTGTGAGAGTAATGGATCGAGCGAGAGACAATCAGAATGTATTAAAAGTTAGAAATTTGAAAACACAATTAAATTACTTTGCCAGAATTTATTAATAAATAATAATGTACATTGGCGTTCCTGTCAATCAACAAGAACTTGAATAAGATAAATAATATCATTTTTATTTTAATAAAAATTTATTTGTTTCAATTATTGTTACGCCTAAATAAAATTTGGAGGTATAAGACTTGAAAAATTTACAAAAAAAACAAGAATTTTATTTTTAGAAAATATTCCTAAGTCTCATAATTCACTTTAAAATTTTTTTCTAAGTCATGTTGCTTAGATTTTTCTAAGTCCTGCATGATACCCAAATTTTTCTAAGTTTTGTAAAAGAAAATAAGTTATTTTTTATTCAATGTACTCTAAAAGTACATGTTAGGTTTTACAAAGAGTGTAATAGAGCATAACAGGTCCTTAAAAGAGCCTCGAGAAAAATAAAAATTATTTACGCTTTTCAATATAAAATTTCGTAGCACCTAATAGTATCTAATGAGAACATGTTAGGTTCTCCAGGTTCTGACTAGAACTTAATGTTGAAAATTGTTAGAGCTTGTAAGATCCTAAACAGCACTTAAGGACACAAAAGCACATATTTAGATTCTAAACAGCACCTATCAGAACTTCTGTAGAATTTAAATTTCGACTCGGGAATTTTAACCTAAGATTCTTAAACTGTACCTGTACTCTTTAGTAGTACAATTTATAAGCTGCAATCTATAAACACAAATATTACAGTTGGAAAATCTTTGCAAAGTATTTACCAGTCCATACGTGAATTCTTATATTTCATATCATAACATAAGGTCCCGGGTCTTATTCAGGATAGTAAACCAGAAAAACTGAAATGCAAATGTTAGCATGTTTAAATGCTTGTCTTAATACAGCGCAACAAGATAAATATTCAAGAGTAATACTAACAAGAATATCAAAATCTGCAAATTTGTTTTGAGGGATTTATTTATTATAGTAAAAGACATTTCAATAGTAAACAATTACAATAAATAAACAGTTACTCAGATTTACAAGTTTCACATGCATTTAGTATCTCTATTCAATAGTAAAAACATTTCAATTTTAAGTTACAATCAAATACAAGAAGAAAAAGCATAAGAATTAAGAGAATAGTGTCTCCATATCTAATCTTTAATGACAGAGACAGTCATTAAAATTGCAACTTCCATCAAAGAAGTATCGTAATATAATAACAACAAAAATTAATAAGGTGTATGTGTTGGTGACGTCATTTGGTTTTAGCATCAGTAATACCGGGAAGGTCTAAATCTCATATTAAAGAATGCCAAATAAAATTCTACGAAAGTAATAAACTAACTAAAAATTAGCCAACATGTTAGAAGCATCAAGCTCGCCGTTGATGTTATAACTCTAAGAACAGTCGCAGTATCTCAAATCGATCTATGAGAAACAAAGGCACAAAATTTGCTTATCTTAATCTCTTATTACTGATTAATGTATTGATACGCTTTAACTAATTCTCCTCATGTCTAAAGATCGCACTTCCATTTCATCAAAATAATTATTTTTAATACGTATTTGTACAGGGTTTGGCAGAAAAAAAAGAGAAGTTAGGTGTTCCAAATCTTAAATCTTCAATCAAACTTTCTGATTGTTGTGAAGAAGAATGCTGAAAACAATAGTAGTCTGATTAACTACTGCTGTGTGTTAATAAATGTTTGGGATGCTATCGTTTGCTTAATTAAAAATCAAAAATTTGACGAGCCTAATAGAACAGAAGTGATAGTGTTATTTCTATTGTCATTTTGTGTACTCAAATAATAGTCACAGCTGATTAGAATAATCATACTTGCACCAACTTACCTCACTGAGATTAAAACCAACATTTTGTTTTTCAGCTTCAATAAACTATAGTTTCACCTCCATATGTGACCTCCAACGTGGTTCTAGTTTTTGTTCCTTTAGGTCAATCAGTTGAAATTCTTCTAATTTCACTTTACCCATTATGTCTATTGTATTTAATAATTAACTATTCTACTGTTGTACCATTATAGCTAGAAAGTAAGAGTAATTAAGTACGATTCTACAATCTTCAACATGATATTGGAAGTGAGTTATGTTGTTTTCTGTTAACTTTAGCTGTTTGTTTAGTTTTTCAGAATAATTACCTATACTAGTTTGCTACCGACCATTTTAAAAATCTAACTGAGAGCTGGCAATGCTATGACCCACATTATGCATCAATAGAATGAAATTCTTGCAGCCTGTTCTGTTTAGGATCAGTTCTCTTGAACTGGCTGGTTTTTTAGTAATTTAGTGTAAGTTTCAAACAAATTCGCTTGTGTTTTTATCTCCTCTCCTCTAAAAACCAAAAATGAAGTGCTTTTTCGGAACAAAGGGTTTTACCGGCATATAATAATAATAATAATAATAAATAATAGTAATAATAAATAATAATAATAATAATAAATAATAGTAATAATAAATAATAATAATAATAAATAATAATAAATAATAATAAATAATAATAAATAATAATAAATAATAAATAATAATAAATAATAATAATAGATAATAATAAATAATAATAATAATAATAATAAATAATAATGATAATGATAATGATAATGATAATGATAATGATAATGATAATGATAATAATAATAATAATAATGTTTATTGAGCGTAATAATACATATAAATTAAAAACAAAGAAAGAAATTAACGTTCAATAGAAAAAAGGTCAGCAAGGCTGTTTTTTAATTTCTCCTTTACAAACAAATAAGTAAATATCACAATTTCTGGGAATCTAACAAATAATTTTTAAAATGTCTCTTGAACTGAGCTGTCGAAGTACAATCTTTGAATAAATTTATAGAACTATTAACCATTTTCGGCGCTGTAAATTCATAACAACATTTAAATTTGTTAGTACTGTGCTTAGGAATCGTATACATATCCATGTTCCGCAAATTAGAATTATGTATTGCTGATCGCTTAAATAATAATTCATATAAATAAGGTGGTTTTTTTGATTTTAAGACATTAAATAGGAATGTTCCATACAAAAGTGTAAATCTGTTTTCCAGTTTTAAAATATTTAAATTATTATAATGTGGCGTAATGTGCTCTCTTTTATTAATTTTATATGCAAACCTTAAACAACAATTTTGCAGAATTTGCAAGGTACTCTTCATTCCAGATGTCAAAAAGTTGAAATAGACAGAACTTCAATAATCAAGATGATTTAAGATAAGGGCGTCCACTAAATTCCATTTTACAGTTGGCGGTAAAATATTTTTAAATTTCCACAAAGACTTTAATTTCATGTAACACTGACTGCATTTTTTGATCACATGCCTTTCAAAATTCAGATTGTTATCTATAGTTAATCCAAGATCACGGGTACTTTCACTAGGGTTTAGAATAGAATCATTTAATATAATTTGGTTTCTAGCATTTTGGTTAGCTTTATAAATTAAATTTGTTGTACCAATATACATCACGATAGTTTTCTCTGAGTTTAGACGTAGTCCGTTCTTTTTTGACCATTCTAGAATATTATGCAGGCTGATATTTAATTCTGTAATAAGTCATTACTTTTTTCTGGTAAACACGATTTATATATTTGAGTATCGTCTGCATATTGGCGAATATTCCATTGATGTTGCAAAACATTTGGAAGATCAGCCGTAAAAATTGTGAAAAGAATAGGTGCCAAAACACTTCCTTGAGGGACACCATAATTTATTTTAGTTTCTTCAGAAATTTCAGTATCAATTTTTACCATTTGAAATCGATTTGTCAAATAATTTCTAAACCACTGCAAATTTTCGTCGTAAATTCCATAAAAATGTAATTTCGTTAAAAAGAGGTCTCTGTTAATAACGTCAAAGGCTTTGCTGTAATCTAAAAGCACAAGGTAAGTGATTTCTGATTTATCTATATTTCTTGCTATATCTGTAGTTATCTTAAGCATTGCGGTAGTAGTACTGTGACTCTTTTTGTTGTGTTCTACACTTAGGTATAGTTTTTTTTGTATTATTATTATTATTGTACTATTGGAAGAAATATGCATGGTATATGTCAGATGTTTTATTGCGCCACTGTTTGTGGTACCGAATCAAAAGGTGTATGCCACTGGATAGCCTGATCAATTGTCTACGAAAAAGCTCTGAGGTGTTATCCCAAAAAACATTACCTTCTTTAAGATCTTAAAATAAAAAATCAAAGACTAGTACAAAAATGTCCACTGTGTTGAGACAAATGACGCCTCAAAAATAAGATCTACGAAATTTCAAAATGCATGGTTTCCAGCCTGGCAAGCCAGATTCACCTATTACCTCTCCCGAGACGCTTCTTTATCAGTCAGCAATTACAAAGAAAACTAAAATTAAAAAAGCATACAAAACACTATAAAGGATCATATTAACGGAAGAAGACAAAATTATAGAAAGATAAAAAGGTTATTTTAAAAGCTTACTTGAAGAAAAAGAAGGAAATGAGCAGAAGGAAAATAATACAGATGACAATTTATACATCACAGGTTCAGAGAAATGAAACGCAAATCAACGCTATGACTAGAAAAGAATTACAAACAAAAATAGAAAAAACACAGGATTAGGAAATAACAAGCGAAATGTTAAAATTTATAAATGAGACAAAAACCAAGAACTTCTAGACTTATTGAATTTATCAAAGTAAGAAAAGAGAATATCTAGAGACTGGCAGTATGGAATAAACATACCTCTATATAAAAAGGGAGACAGTAAAAAATGTATTTATTATAGAGAGATAACTCTATGAAGCGCAGTAAGTAAGATATATGCCAGAATTCTAAAAAAAAGATTAAGAAATGAAACTGAAGATTAAAGTGGGTAGACAAAAGATGCCTAAGCAGATGGAAAGTCAAATACCTAAAGTAAAACATGGTGTTACATATTCGATAAGGAAATTTGTTAAGTTAGAAATGGAATACTTATTATGGATGACGAATTGTACTTTATGCGGAATCTAATCGAGGCTGCCGGTGTACAGTATTACCATAAAAAACAAGTACAACATCAACGAGAAGATATCACAAACAGGAATATTATTTAATGCCGTAAAAAAAAGTTTGATAAGCAAAAAAGAAATTCCTCAAGAATTTGAAAGATCAGGAATAGTAAGAAGAGTGATAAAACCAACACTAACGTACGCATGTGAGTCATAAACACTAACAAAAAGTCGAAAAAGCAAACTCAATACAGTGGAAATAAGGTTCCTCGGAAAATTCACAGGAAAAACAAAATAAGGTAGAATAAGAAATTAAGTTAACACAGAACAACTAAACATAGAACCAGTAGATAAATAAGAAAAGTTCGACTATTAAGATGATGCAAGCACGTAGCTAAGATGGAAGAATGCAGAATTACTAAAACAGTTTACTAAGTTAGAGGAACAGGGAAAAGAAAAAGGAAAAGACCTAGAAGATAGTGTAATGGAAAAATAAAAGTTGCAGCAAAATCTAGAAAAGTGAACTTAGAAATACCTACAGACTCAACTCTTAACTAACCTTACACCAAAAGGTAGAAAGGTCTAGAATTAAGTAAAGTCAATAAATAGTAATTACAAAATGGTTTCTAAACGATACCACAGGACTACATGGACAATAGTTACACAGGGCAAAATATTTATTGTATTTATTGTATATAGATGATTTGAAGAGATAAGCACGCTAAACAGAG
>VTPC01001568.1:0-43079 GCA_011009095.1 Ignelater luminosus
ATTCTTGACAAATTCAATATATGATATAAGAAAGATAGAGAAAAACCCTCTAGAATGTTCAAATCCTGCCTACACAGGCAATTGCAAATTAACGCTTGCAACATTACACAGGGCAACCATCAAAAGATCGAATCGTAAATCAAATCAACTTTATCATAATAAATGTAAAATAGAAACAATTAGTGAGATCAAGATTACTCAGTAGCAAATGTAGTGATAAATTTTAGATCTGGCTTGAAAATGTATGTAAACTTATCTTACGTGCAAATAACACATCGTTCAATAAATCCCGAGACTAACCCAGAGATGGTGCTAGTAGTACCAAACTAGCCACGTTTCCCTAGAGTGCGAACCTTCACATGAAACGTGTAAAAATTTCACGTCGATTGGACCACAAACAGCAGAGTTATCGAGGTTAGAGTAAAGTCACTTTGTAATTTGTTTGAAAAATGGAACAAAGCGAGTTTCGCGTGTTGATAAAACATTGTTTTTTAATGGGTAAAAACACCGTAGAAGCCCAGCAATGGCTTGAGAAACGTTACCCGGACTCCTCTCCACCAAATCAACGATTTGTCGTTGGTATGCTGAGTTTAAACGTGGTCGTACGGACACAAACGATGCGGAACGTTCGGGTAGGCCTTTGGAAGCCGTTACACCGGAAAATGTGAGTGAAGTATTCAAAATCGTAATGAAAAATCGCAAAGTAAAGGTCCGTGAGATTGCAGAAATGACACAGATATCATCTGGAAGCGTATTTACAATCCTTCATGAAAAATTGAGCATGAAAAAGGTTTTTTCCAAGTGGGTGCCGCGATTGCTTTCAATGGAACAAAAACAGCAACGAATCGACGATTCAGAGAGCTGTTTATCGCTATTTACTCGCAATAAAAAGGATTTCCTGCGTCGATACGTGACCATGGATGAAACATGGATACATCATTTCACTCCGGAGTCGAATCGGCAATCATCTGAGTGGCGCATGGCTGGCGAAAGCCGCCCAAAGCGTCCAAAAACGCAGCAATCTGCTGGCAAAGTCATGGCGTCTGTTTTTTGGGATACACATGGCGTCATTTTCATTGACTACCTGGAAAAAGGTAAATCGATCAACAGTGATTATTATATTGACTTGTTGGTAGGTTTGAAGGAGGAGATCGCAGCAAAACGACCGCACATGAAGAAGAAGAAAATCCTTTTTCAGCAAGACAATGCACCATGCCACAAGTCCATGAAAACAATGGCAAAAATCTACGAGTTGGGCTTTGATTTGCTTCCCCACCCCCCGTATTCGCCAGATTTAGCCCCCAGCGACTACTGGCTCTTTGCTGATCTCAAAAAAATGCTCCAGGGAAAAAAAATTTGGCTCGAATGAGGAGGTCATTGCCGAAACTGAAGCCTATTTTGAAGCAAAGGATAAATCCTTCTATAAACATGGTATAGAAATGTTGGAAAGGCGTTGGAAAGATTGTATCACTCTAAAAGGAGATTAAATTGATGAATAAAAATGATTTTTGAAAAAAAAATGTTGTTTTCGTTGTTAGTCTCGGGACTTATTGAACGATGTGTTAGCCCTAACCACTATTAAACGAAAGTACTCCAAAACACCTCAAGTAACTTAGACAGCCATCAAGTCATCTACATAATGTGAAACGACACTGTAGGAAATTCTTCCAACCTTTTATTATGGTTAGAACACTGACGTGCAAATTTAATTCTACAAACTGCTGCATTGGAAATGAACAAAAAACTATAAATGACGGTATGCAATATAACAGTAGTGTGAGAACTCGACTTATTTTATCTTATTTTATAAGCAGGATAAAACTGAAAATATAGACTTACATAAAATAATAATAATTATTGTTATTATAAAAGTTGATCTAGAACCAAGATAATAGCGGAGAAAAATACGAATTCTCTAAAGAAATAAAAGACACTTGAATGCAGCAGTCAAAGGCCTTCAAGCTGGTATATCAATAGCTATCAGAATGGGTTCATACGAAAGGCGCAATCATCAAATGCAAAACCATCCATAATGTTTCCCATGTTCCAGAAAAATCTTATTAGAAAAAATTCAATATCACATCGTTTCACTTGAATCATCAGATACTGTAAGAACAAGTAGGCTTCGAAAATGAAAAGGGGGATATGAGAACAAATGTCGTGTCTAATAGCTTATAAAAAAATACCATAAGTTACAAATCTTGACGTTTATCTGTTTTGTATTGACGCATGCTTTCAAAAGATTTATTTAAAAAAGATTCCAGATGATTGATTGAAATGACGGAATCTTAATCTTTACAAAAGAGCTTCTAACTTTAACACCGACAAAAAAATGGATCTTAAGATCAATAAATAGAAAATTAAGTTGATGGTAAATCTGCATAAGTAATAAGGTAATAACGAAAGCGGTGATGGAGAAAATTTGAAGACTAAACACAACAAGAATTAAGTGACTCAATAGATTCAGTGCTCAGTTGAAAATATAACTTGCTATTTAATGCAGCCAAAGTCGGGCCATTTTTATCCTTCATCCTTTCAATTCTTCTATATTTCGCAAAAAATATAAACGGCATGACTCTCTGAAAACGGAAAGATAGGACATTTTCGACACATAATCAACATCTCTATGCCTGAGCAATTCAAAATTCAGGAAACTTTCCATCTATCTATTTACAACGCAGCTCAGAAAAGTTGCTTTTAAAGATTTTTGGGCCGCCAAAGAATTCAGAAGAAAACCGTCAAGGAAGAGAACTATCACCATGATAAAGAAGAACTTCGACTTTGCTAACATACGTTAATTCTTCAATTCAATAGTCCGTAAATCACACAGGGCAAAAAGTTTATTAGAAACCAAACTAATCCAAAAATAGAATTTTCCAAGAGTATCACTCTGTTATGATTAGTCAATTGTCAGATTAAACCTGTTTGGTTTCTAATCTTCTATAAACACCGAAATGGCTCAGGAGTCTAAACAATTATTTTGCTATTATTGTTTTACCAGCACAATTTGCGTATTTGTGATAGGTCGGTCGATAAAAGAGGACTTACCTGACAATAATTCGAGAGAGGATTTATGAAACTTTCTGCGAGGCATTGAATAACATAATATTGACTTGATGATCTAGAAATAATCGTAGAAGTCTGAAAAAAGAACTCAGAAGGGCCCCACAAAATAGTTTTTATATAATACCTCGGTAAAACGAGTAAAACAGTTTTATACAAAGATGTAAAGGAGTACATTTCCTGTAAAGTTGATAGATCAAAACAGTGTGATGAAGATAAGTACTGCATCATCTACATTAATATTCATTTTTACATTTTCCATATATACAGAGCTGTAAAAGTATGTAATACAAGACTATTTGCTTTTGTAATATCTTCTTCGTAAAATTATTTATTTCCACACGATCTCACAGTAGAATAAGAGTCACATATTCCAGATGTGTTAATTCCTTTGCTATCTGAAAGTTCTTCGTTGCTTTCAATGAAAGATACTGGATCTCTATGGTTTTTCTCCAAAAATACTTAATGAGGTATTTCTTTCGTCGCTGTTATATGGTTGTTGTGCAAATAGTAGAATATTTAAGCTGTCTTCCCCACCGATATCTTTGGAGTCTTTTTTCAATAAGTTTTCTAGCTCAGGAGATTTTAAAGTTGTTAACGAAAGAAGTGTCTAAGCTCGTTTATCTTACATACCAAATTGGTGCAATTCTTTGATTTAGACTTGATAATACGTCTGCAATGAATGCGGAGAAAGTGTGGGAGGATTGGCTTTGCTTTTGATATCGGAATGTATGAAACAGCAATATCGGGGCATCTTAATTGAATTCATCATCGACAGAACACCATATAGCGACAAAAAAGCGTTTTCCTGCTTTGTTGATAGCATCAGATTTTTTAATTATTAAATATAGTTATTAGTCCCACAGTTTTTCTCTAATTGGTTATTTGGAAAAATTCCGCTAATTGCAAAAATTAAATTTGTTCCAGCTTCACAAAATGCGTCAAAAAGTTGTACAAAAACGAATAAATTCACAAAATGTGCACAATAGCAGAAAATCTTCTTGGCATACTTATCTTACTTAATTGTCAAAGTCCTTCAGAATATATGAAGAGCGTAAAAGTGAATGTCAAGGTAGGTGGTGTAAAGTACTTACCTTCAATGTACTGTATCGAGTAATAGGATACAATCGGCAGAAAATCTTTTCCTCTATTGCTTTCTCAGATTTCCATACCGATTTCAAGATCGCTATCATTATCAATATGTTATTCGGGATCTCGTGACCTAATTCTCTAATTATTTCCAAGTAAACTTACCGGTCGATTGAACTACACGATTTTACAATATTGAAATTGGATAGTAAGAGTCTTCTATCTAGGAGTTTGCAAATAGTAAGTACAGAAGAATATTTATTAGAACGCAGTTCTTCAGACTTTGTAGAAACACTAGTTCCTTCTAGGTTGCAGAAAAACATCTGAACCTCTCTTTATTAGGTGCATCTAACGAAGCTGGCAGAAGCTATAAAAGTGGTTTATCAGACAAGCAAACTGAAAACACTTGAAAATCCTTGTGGAACTAATTAAGTAACAAATTCGAAATGTAAAACGACTCCTACCAAAGAGTACATTGCATGATGACTGTAAACAGTTCTAATACGCAAAAGAAAACGAATTACAAAATGATATTCCACAGAGAAGAAGAATCAGCGTAAGCATTTAAGCTAATTTGCTGCTGTCTTCTACAGAACATTAAATTGTTATAAGTATCAAAAAACTAAAAATCGTAGGGAATAGCTTGCTGAATTAATTGCCCAACGGTAATAAAAGTTTTATGATGCCTAAAGACTGCGCAGAAGTCCTGGGCAGGGTGTCACGTATTATCAGATCGTCTTGCAAAGAAGCATTTATTAATACTCCTGCATAGCAAACAAAACACTATGATAGCTCAAACAGAATATTAGAATTGTATTGGCCCAAAATATAATTTACAACAACAAAAGTTGTAACAACTCGAAATCTGTAACGATGCGAGTTATCTTCGCTCTTTACCACTAGATTTCGTTCAATTTTTGAAATCTCTATAAAATGAATTTTCGGGATTGCTAGGTAATTAGTTAACATAAGTAACTCAATAACAAACAACCTTTAAAGGCTATCTGTTAAACTGCCCCTCGTAGAAAATTCGAATCATTACTTCTGTATTCAAGAATAATTTGTTAAACAAAAAATATAGGCATTTGAATGTCCAAAGACATCAGTTAAACAATAACTATCTCTTTCCTTGAAAACACATACATTATTCAAAATGATTGAAAAGGTCTTTTAAGCAATGCCAACTATGTTTTCGTTTAAGCCATCACAGATTTCATTTCTAAGAAACAATCAACAAAAGGAACATTTATCATTTTTGTTGCTACATAATTTCTAATGAGTCAGCTAAATAATAAGAAAGATTTTTCCCAATTGCTTCAAAGTAGTTTCGTTTTTAATTTTCTACTTCAACTGCTTTGACGTAATTCACAATAGTTAGAGAAAATTTCCCTTTTCGAAACACAAACGACAACTTTGCTGCTTGGCATGTTCGCATGTAATGGATTTACCCGTTCATTGCAACTTAATTTTGTTTTTGCTCTCTTTTTTTTAAATTTAAAGTAGTATAGAACAACCACCCTCGAGTCTCTAAAGAAAACAACAAATTCTAGACGAAATTACTCCACTCTTTATCAGATGGCCTCGAGGTTTGTATGCAATTCTCTTTCTATTATTTCCCCAATTCTGACATATCTTTGCGACGATCTGTCTGCTTTGAGTAGTTGTTTACTGACTTTTTTGTTATTTTCAAGTCTTAAACCAAGATAAACGAAAAACGAGCATCTCTCATATTACTCATTGGATTTTTTTCCTTTTTATCTTTTTCTACATTTGTTTTGAATGCGAGAAAACACATTCCTCGTTATCTTATTAGGGGTTAATCTTGTTGAGCTTTCGATGTAATAAATGTAAAAAAATGTCCTGGAAACATATCGAAAGGAGAGGGGATAATGGGATAAAATAAACGCAAAGCAATCGAGATGAAAAACAATAAAACAACCAAAGCTCTCGTTTCTGGTTCCTAGCAATCAGTCGGTTGAGAATTTCGCAATAGTCTCTTCGTCCCCATCCACCATCACCACCCCGAGTTCGTGTTTCTTGTTTTGCTTGGTAATATAAAATTTAATATTGATCAAAGTCGGCGCAGGCTTACGTAAACTAAATCAATCAAAGACACCCGCGTTCACTTAAAACTTTTGTATAAAATATGCGATCGCAGGGCCTGATATAACTCAAATCTAAACACATTCAATTTAAAGTAAGAAGTTTTACTCCAACTTTTATTTTCATCTTAAATCTCGATTACCGCGTTCCCTGGCGATGTTTTCTTCAAACAACTTACAAACGTAACCATTTATCAAGACGGCATTGCATTCAAATCACCCCGATCGCGGGAGGCCGGTCCCTAGAGCATAGACCAACGCCAACTGAGAATGAGAAATACTCGAAATGTTCTTGTAATAGCCTTGTGACGAAAACAACTGCATAGAAATAGGACCATATTAGATTGTAGGTGAGATTTTATCAAGTAAATTGAAAAACTTAATCGCATCTCCAACATTTTCGATTTTTCTTCGTGTCTCTTCAGTTCCTGCGTGGTTTTTTTATGGATAAATCTTGTTTAGTTCCAATTTTCCCACTTCCAAATATGATTCCACATTCCATCACGCAAAACTAAAGGCAGTGACCCTGACAAATTAAATAAAAGACGCCTTCTTAACTCGGCCGTGCGTATATCGGACAATCTGTCATCCTATTTTCTCCACTAACCTTGTTACCTAAGCAATCTGCGAACCCTTAAGCTTAATTTATAATCATTAGCGAGGCATATCTGGAGGAGCTTATAGCACATTTAATATCTGTGCTAAATCCCTACGGACAACAAATTTTAAACCTTCACCTTTTCCCTTCTTGGAAAATCCTTAACAATAAAATGTATAACAGCCTCACTTTCACTAATGGTTTGTACGGTTTTCCTTTATTTCTCGTCTTCTGCGTCGTTATTAAAATTCATTTTTCTGAAGATAAATTC
This sequence comes from Ignelater luminosus, assembly GCA_011009095.1. Taxonomy (NCBI): domain Eukaryota; kingdom Metazoa; phylum Arthropoda; class Insecta; order Coleoptera; family Elateridae; genus Ignelater; species Ignelater luminosus. Next base: position 7,124 of record VTPC01001568.1, read on the forward strand.
GTTTCTATTATATCATAATAATTAAAATTTAACTAAAGGAATCGTTGATAATTCAAATAAGGTTTTGTTAGAACGATTAAGATAATTTATGTAAATAAATGCGTAGTATGTACTATACAGCGAAGAATGAAAAGTTCTTGCTTTTATTAATGTTATAATTATATAACAGCAATTGGAAAAATAACTAATATTCATCGTCTTTCATGTAAGCAAAACATGAAAGTTACTATCATAAACCTAGTGCTTTGTGTATTTAGAATGGAAGGAATTTATTTAGCTCCAGTAGAGTTAATCTAAATTTAATTCAGAAACTTTATGTTTCTAACAAGACTTCCATTTATTTTTATGTGGAGTATCTGTCACAAGCCGTTTTGACAAGAATTTACCTCATGGTCGATTATTTCTTGCTGACGACACAAGACTGGCGTCGATGTTTCTTAGTTTCTGCTGTCGAGTTATGCTTCTTATTAAACAAAAAGCGTACCAATGACCTTGAGGTTAATTAATCGTTTAGATCTCCGTGTGCACCAGATTGAACATTTTGTAAAGACTGTCTCCTCTTGCCTGCGCCTTTTAGAAACTGATAGGTACAGTTTTGTTTATCTATTGGTAAATACCAGTAGTAAATAGTATCTGATTATTGTAACAATTATGATAATGAGATCAAGGTACTTATGAAAAGAGGCTTAATACTGTAAATCAAGAAACAGATGCATACTGCGGCATTATTAAAAATTGAATTAAAGAACTTCGTCTGAGGAAAGAGTCCTTGTAAGAAAAACCATAATAGGATAGATCAAAGAATGTATTGATACCAGAAACAATCATCGTTGTTAAAGAGAAGATACTGAGTGACTGAGCGACAAGATTGAAGGTTCTAGAGTCTCTTGATCATCAAAAAATCCGACGCCTTGGGGAATTCAAGGCATGATAGATTTTAGATATCATCGTAATTAGAGTTTTTTTATGGTTCTCTATTGCATTGATCTAGAAATATCAAGAAAAGACGGATAATTTATGTAGTTCAGTACCAGAGGTACTCCACGATGAAACTTAGTTCATAAAATTGCTACTCATTGTAATTCCCTGAAAATAGATTATATCACTCACAGCCCTAGCATAATCCTCGGCAATTATGATTTGTTTAGAGAATTAGAAGTCAGTCTTTATCATATAAAAAATAAAATAAAAAATGTGTGAATCTTGAAAATATAAGGCGGAGATCTTTTCGCAGAGCGGTGATATCAATGCCTCAGTACAACTTGCGATTTATGCTCCTTCAACTGTTTATTTCAATTATCCGCGGCATCATTTGCGTACCCTGCGCCTCTAAGAAACAACGTATTGACAACCGGTAGATGAAAGATCCACTGCTTCGTGCAAGAACTTGGAGGAACCACCACATGACCTTGCAACATCTACATCGAATAAGCTGCTGCAACCATCAACAGCACCTTATCTGCCGTCCAAGAACTTCCAAACATGACATCACACCGAACACTACTCGTCCTGGGACCACCTTTTTCAGCACAGCTGCGAGCATACCCGCAAATCAACCACCATTGTACTATTTGTCCCAAATCTAGCCCTTTTTACATTCCTGGCTAAAGAGGAGTTTACTCCGATAACACCGACAAACATCAGCATTGATATCATCATCCTCAACGAACTCTTTGTAACTTGATGAGTCATGTGTCTTGCCATAAAAGGTTGTCGTTAAGATGTGTACTGATCATTAGAGTAAAATCAGGCCGAGTCGAGAATTTTAGTTATAAATGGATAAAAATATTTTAAATCGCGATATCTTCGGGAACGTTTACCACTTCCGACTTCTTCAAAGCAGTTTTCTTCATACGTGTGCAAATAAGCAAGGTAAGATTTTCTTTTTCACTCTTAACCAGGTCAAATTCCAGTCTTGTCAAAAATTTACATACGCCAGAAAAGATAAAGAAACTAATGTCTTGCAACGGTTACTCTTTATACCCATATTGCTCTAGGACACCATCTTGGCCATCTACTTTTTATCACGTTTTAAAGGAATTATGTGACTGACTAACACAAAATCAGCTTTCATTCTTACGTAGCAAGGTAAGCTAGATTTCCACTCTCTAGAAAAGTTCAACTTGTTTTTTACAGTTTCTCTGTCTATTCTAAGATCAATCTGTTTGCAAATGGTAATACTTGTGTTGCAGGTCAAGACTGGATATTGATGCCTATTATACATTTCTTGGTCTTCTGCAAAATAGTGGCGTCCAGAATAGTAGTATGGTTAATCTATTAATCTTCTTCTTTTTGGAGAGGATAATCAGGGTTGATGTGGTATAAAAAGCAATAAGAAGCCGAGCTAATTCACCCGTGCTTGTCTAACTATACATTACTAGACACCTTCATGTGATAGTATCACGTTTACCTTATTTGCTGGAACATCTTGCGAAACTTGTGACGGTCACTTTTCGCTGCCTCTCAACGTTGTTGCTCAATCTGTACTTTGAGTAGTACAGTGAGTCTTTGTATTTTTTTGTAGTTTCTCTCGTCTACAGAGCTGTCTGAGCCTGACAAGTTCACACTAGGTCGACTACATCCTTTAGCTTCCGTAAATTCTGATATCAATTAGGGCTAACAAACTTTTTCAATTTAATTATTGTTGCTAGTGAGACACAGGGTATTTTCCTTTCGGTCGTTTAACTTTATGTTCGCCGTATATTGAAATCTAATAGTTGAGACTTGTTTCCTAATGAAGAGGTTTACGCTAGAGAGAACGGGAAGTTTGAATACGACCGATTGCTAGGCGGGCATTTTGAGCAGGAAGTTGCCACGGTGCGTCAGGGGTTGTAAGTCCCCTATCTGCCAAATTTTTTGTAGGTGCAACAAGCCTCATCTCTGTGAGGGTAAGAGGATAGTATCCTGGTTTTGTTTCTAAAGCCTCATACTTAATGTTTGATCCTATTTAGGGGAGCTGAAATTCTGTGTGGGCCACAATTTAAATTTTTCTGCTAAACTAAAGAAGGAACCGCAGCATCTGTCAACTCAAGGCAGAGCTCAGACGCGGTTGTCAACTTTTTTTGGACCTTCGTTCGCAAGCCAAGAAGATGACCGTTAAATTAGCTGTTCTGAGGGTGTACTGGTTGATCTCCTCAACATGCTCGACGCTATAAATAAACCATTTGCCAAAAACTTGTAATTATACCCAGAAGTATATTATATACAGGGTGAGTTTTTTCCGATGTTTAGTATGGGGGATCTCGGAAACCAGCGGAGATAGAGAGACGACTAAATTGGGAAAGAATTGCAGTTTTACGAGCTTAACTTAATGAGCTTTTTGTTTTTTAAAAAAAGTGCATGGCTAACTAGATATCTCGCAAAAATAGTTTTTTTGTTGTTTTGTTCAGTGCCTATAGCTCTGTTATTATTGACTTTAGAACAAATGTATAAAGAAAGAAGTTGTAGGTAATTGTGTGCTGAATAATACAGTCTAACCGAATTTTTCATTTAAGCTATAGTTTTTGAGTTATAACACAAGCTTGTGTTTTTTCTAATGGAAACCATAGTCGGCCATGACGTTATAAAAAAAGCCTTTTTTCAACAATTCTAAAGATATACCACTTGACATAGTTAGTTTTATAAATAAATAGATTATGGCCTTTTTTTCTTTTCATTTTCGAACTGTTCAAGTAGTACGCTATGGAAACAATTGATAGATGTGCATCGCATTTGATAATAAAATTTAAGTTAGTTATTAAAATTGTTCTTTTAATTTCGAAATTATAAACATAATTACTTTGATGTGAAATGTTTGTCCGATGAAGTTACAATTTTAAATAAAAATATTTCTGAGAAACTAATAAACAGAGAATGACAAATGATACATTAAGAAACAATAAAAGAAATTAGGATATAAATAAAGTAGTACCAAAACAACGTAATTGAAGTAAGTAAAGTATTTAAGATAAGTGAACAAAGCAGATTTAGATAAAAATAGGTACTTCACTCATAGGTGTAACTAAAAACTAAAAATGCTGTTAACATAGTATGCTATGGAAACAATTAACAGATGCAAACGACAATTACCTATTGACAGGTGCAAATCATTTAGTTTATAATTAATGTTGATTTTGGTCTCGTAAATTATCAGTATAAGTTTTTCTCATCAAGAAAAGCGTGATATGATTCAGTGTTACATTTTGTGTCATAAAAATAAAAAGATAGGGTATATCAAGAGTCGTACGAAACAGTAGGTGACTTTAGAGATCTGTACTAGAAGTTTTTGCTAATATTGATGTACGTTCCGTTAGAAAAGCAACAAATTCTGTTTTAGAAAGGTGTAACTTGTGCATTAATCATAATGTTGGACCTTTTGAACATGTTTAGTCTTAAATACTTTACTTACTTTAATTACGTTGTTTTGGTACTGCTTTATATTCTAATTCCCTTTATTGTTTCTTAATTTATCGTTTGTCATTCTCTGTTTATTGATTTCTCAGAAATTATTTTTATTTACAATAACTATCTTTATAATTTTGAAATTAAAATAAAAATTTTAATAACTAACGTGAATTTTATTATTAGATGCGATGCGCGCATCTATCAATTGTTTCCATAGCGTCCTACTTGAACAGTTCGAAAATGAAAAGAAAAACAGGGCCATAATTAATTTATTTATAAAAATAACTATGTCAAGTGGTATATCGTTAGAATTGTTGAAAAAAAGCCTTTTTTATAACGTCATGGCCGACTATGGTTTCCATTAGAAAAAACACAAGCTTGTGTCATAACTCAAAAATTACAGCTTAAATAAAAACTTCGGTTAGGCTGTATCATTAAGCACATAATTAGCTACAACTTTTGCCTTTACACATTTTTTCTAAAGTCAATAATAACAGAGCTATAGGTACCAAACAAAATAACAAAAAAAAACTATTTTTGCGAGATATCTAGTTAGCTACGCATTTTTTTTAAACAAAAAGCTCATTAAATTGAGCTCGTAAAACTGCAATTCTTTCCCCATTTAATCGTCTCTCTATCTCCGCTAGTTTCCAAGACCCCCATACTAAACATCCAAAAAAACTCACCCTGTATATCTAAAGTAAATTTTCTTACCGAGTTTAGCCGGCCTAGGGCCTTTTGATTCTAGTTAAACTAGAGTAAAAATTAAATTTTGTAACGCAAGGTTAGGTTTTAAACTGAGCACCATTTTGTAGATTAAAAAAAGATGACAGTTGGTGATGGTTACATTTATCAAGAGTTTAACAAGAGACTTAGCTTACTTTAGCACTAGGTAATACCGTGGACAGATAGGCTGCCTCTGAGGGTTACCTTGTATACAGAGTGTTAAGGCTATAACTGGTTATGCCATTTTGTCCTGCAACGGTTTTTAAGATAAGATACAAGAAAATTTCCTGCAATTTAGCAACTGTAGACTCTTAAGTGGAAATGAATTCCGAGTTTCGTATCATGACAACGATTAACAATTAATGAAAATTAACTACAGTGTGTCACAAAAACTTTTTATTTAGCAGGAGAGGTGTTGGTTATGGTTTGAACTTAAACCATTTGATAGTTAAAACTTCGTATGCTGTATCAGAAGACGGCTTTGGTTAGTTCAATCAACTCATAAAGTAATATCATAATATTTTATGTTTTGTGTCTGCATTAACAACAAATTCTGAATTATCAATTAACTAAGGTCAATTAAGCATTGTGCAGCCCACCGGTTTGTTTTGGGTGGATGAAATTTTCTGAGACTTGGGCATTATAACATATTCGCTTTTTAACACGATTCTTTTTTGCAAAATAGTGTCCTACCACCATCTTGGAATTTCTTAACAAAAAGTCTCCGCTTGAAATGTTTCTGATAAAAAATTAAAATCGACTTGTTGAACCATTTTTCTGAAAAAGTAAAAATAAGACCACAAATGTGAGTTACTTTTTGACACAGCATATATAAAGTTTTCTTTTATTTAAATTATCCACTAAAGAAGCCCTACAGGTTATTTTGTAAAATCCAATATAATCAAGCATGAAAAACTGAATCAGAAAGCATGTAACTTCTAAATAAAGTCACTTTATATTTCACGTGTCTGTAAATATTCTGCCCAACTTTTTTCTAATATTTACAAAAAGGTTAAATGCTAGCTTGTATTTAGCTCAATAATGACTTTTTTTCTAAACAAGGATTTAATGCAGCCGTTACGCGTGTTCTGAAAATTAACGCCTTGTGTCCATTTGCATTCGGCTACATTAATTAACGTTAAATCCTTTTCGTTGCTTTTGGACTAAGTAGTCAGAGTTTTCCATTAGGCATGTATATCCCAAACATCCACACATGTCTGAATTTACATTACTTTAGTAATCCTTTTAAGGGAAGCATGGTGAAATTTCAGCCGGTGAAAAAATATGCATGCGAGAGATATAAGAGAACGCAAACGCTGTGGCGGTGGTGGAGGAGGCGTTGGCCAGCAAGAAATCCGTTCAAAATGTTTATGTTAGGCATTTAAAATGTTTTGATAAACGTTAATAATCCGCAATAAATCAGTGAAAATCGAAAATAATCCGCGGTGAGTTATTGGTTAAAGGTAAGCGCTATCCATTAATTTTGTTTGTTTATTTCCTGACTTACATTCCTGTGCCGGGCGCATTTGTTAAATGAAATTTTAGCGTGCCTTTTAGCAATGAATGTGAATAAGTAGGTTCCTTTTACATCCGTTTTATATGTATTTATTTTACGACTAATCCTATTCACTTTGATTTATTTTTTGCTATTCACTTTTTATGTTTGCTCAAATACATTATTTTACCTCTACCTATTAAAGTGAGAAGTATATTATCGTAATAGATAAGCATCAATTCACTGCAAAACACTACTGTTAACTTCCTGACGATTGGATCAGATTTATAATGCCATAAACAGAATGAAAGAGAATTTCTCAAAGCTTAAAATACAAAACCTTTTCCTTTTTATAATCCCAGTTTGAGTAATAATTGTCTTCCTTTAGATTTTTTTTAAGTTTTTCCTTAGCTTGTATCATTTTCGCTAGTTCCATCTTTTTCAACTATGGCTTACAAGGTAAAATTAATATTATAAGAATCGTGATGAATTCTACAGTTATGATGAGACTATTGCAATTTATTTCTCTTCAAAAAACTTAGACTTGTAAAATTATAATCGTAATTTATATAATTTTTTTAAATTAAAACTTTGTTATAGCGTTCCATTAGTAATTGCTAATAGTAAGAGCAAGCATGACTCAAATCAATTTTGTGAATGACCTCTAAAGCAATTTGTCAACATCAGTAAACAGCTTGTATAAGTAGTACGTATTGTCTAATAGTAAATGATACTATAAACATAATAATACCCGTATCCTAATACCATACTCTTCAAGAATTTGTTTTATCGTTATGAAAATATTTGCAACACCGTGTCAATCAGTTAATCAAAATTTCCCAGGTGGAATGTAAATCTAATTTGCCTTTGTAAATTACAAATAATCGGTTTTGCCTTATTTAATTTAACTCTAAAGAATTGGTGGCGTTACTAAAGAAATAAGTAATTTTTAATCTAATTTTATAACTTTTCTTTAAGGACATAGTTGAAGAATTTCAATTAAATTATGTTCAAACGACGACAGGACACTCAAGCCCATTACATGTTGCAGTAATTTTAAAAGTTTCTTCTCTTATGTAAGCTAAAAACGGAGCAAATTCTTAACTTATTAGTGCACAGTGTCCGTTGAAACGCATAACGATTTTATAGCGCTTATCATAGCAGTTCTTATAATTTCAGATTTCTTATCAGTTTGGTTCCAGAGGATATTGTTAAAAATGCTGTTAACCGCATTCTTAACCACAAATCTTCAAGTATAATCACTCAATTCTCATAAATATATTTTTGTTCATTAAATTTCTGGTCGAGAAAAGCCATTTAACCATCATAGAATGTCTTTCGGTAGAAGAGAGATCTTTTAAGCAAGATTTGTTAATAAGTGATTTAATAAAGTATAAGTGCATGAATTATTACAATATTTTGTTAGAGGAAATGTTAAACAAATTTTGTATGATTTTCTTAAATTCAATTGTTTAAAGTAGAATTTTAAGTTGCCATTATTCAGACCAACTTATTACTTGCCAATGGTGTGAGTATGTCTTGTTCTATCTCGAAAAATAATATTTTAGGGTAACCAATCAGATTTATTTATCTTTCATAAACGCCCTGCTTCGTTATATGTCTGTTTGAGATGTGATGCAGCCGCACTGTGAGTGAAAATGTATTTGGATAGTGTAGTTTTCCATTGTAAAGAGCTTAAATTTACCATGTAGGTAACCCAGTGAAGCGTTTTGCTGATTGTACCTTGGCCACAATGAATTATAAAAAATATTATTACTTAATTCCTTGGTGTCAGGAAGACCATCGTTTACCACTGATCGTTTATAACCATATCTCGTCAAGGTTGAATCACGGATTGTGTGTTTCTATCAGTCTCCATACATCATTCATGAGATTTATTATCGTACCTGAATTTAGCTTTGTGTGGCGAAACTGAAGAAACTTTAACGTCGCGCTTCGGGTTATCTGAGTATCTACCGTAGAGATTAAGTGAACTCTCGAGGTAACCCTTTAGTTATTATTCAATTTCGAAAGCTTTACATTGGATGTTATTGTGTCAATCTCTCCGGGAGTCATCTTGTCGTCTCTGAAGAGTATTTGAAAAGTTGTATCTTTCGCTATACCTACAGCTGTGTTAAAATTAATTAGTGCGTGTATCTAATTAAAAATCACAAGTGTTGTGCTGCTAATGAACAAATGATCTCATATACCAAGTAAGGTCATGTTGATAGCTTTGTTCTGTTGTAATAGTTTTAAGAAACATTCGCTGTAGTTTAATATTTTAAGTTTCAAGCTAAATTAGGATTTAGGGTAATAAATTGTAAAGTAAAGAAGTTGTATGAATTGTATAAATCAAACTGATTGTTAGTTTATCAAAGTCAGGTTCAGATAAATATTCATTCTAGAGATGATGTAAAATCACTGACAGCATTTTAGAAGGCTCTATTAATTCGTGCAATTACAGAATTCATTTATTTATAGCCGTCGGTTGTACATTAAGAGCATGGCCGATTAAATCTGTTTATCTCTTCTTTATTGTAACACGTATTTATCATTACTATTATTATTATTATTTGTCAATATTGCCCTTGTTCGAGCAATTCTCTTTGGTGTAAATAAAGTTAGTATGTAAGAATAAGAATTTAGACGTTTTGTTTTCGTTATATCGCTTTTAAATAACAACACCGAGTGGGCTTTACCGCAAATTGTACTCTACATTCTCTTTTAACATACATATTGTTGTTTGTGTGTTAGTTTGGAATTATTCCAAGTGCAGAAAAGTTGTAAACTGCTTCAAGTTAGACAACCCTTGAGACTGCTGATGCTTAACATGTTTGTTCAATTAATAAATATAGAGCAAGCTTTGTTATACCATGTGTACTACTTAAGTTCACTTCTGTTAACGTAAAAAAAGCATAATCGATTTATTAAGTTTACCAGAATGTCCGTACGGTAGGCTTGTGACAAGGTTATACTATGCAGAGACTATGGTCTATCGTCACTCCTATCTCTGACTTGCCAAACTGTTATTGGGGAAAACTCCACTTTGGAACTCGAATCCCAATTTTACCGTAACGAGTGGTACTTTTAAACATAAACCCATTGGTTGTGTCCATGATTATATGCTGCGGGTAATCGTTTGCTTGCTCTTGAACGGCTACTCAATAAAATATCCTAATCCAAAATTGTTAGTTGGTTTATTGTTGTTCATTTAGAAGGATGCGATCTATACAATCTAGAAATATGGACGAATGTTGTAATATTATGTTACTATTCATCACCAATTTGTCAGACAATCAGTTTTTCTTAACGTAAACATCAAGTCCAAATTCACAACTTGCGTCTAACTTCAAATACAAACGACAGCAGAATACGAAAGAGCTTTCTGAAACGCTACCTGTAATCCCAATAGCAAACAAATCACAAGGAAAGGGACGTGTCTTAATTACTTAGTCATTAAATATGTTTATGATGAAAGTAAGATTTTAACTTGATGACTGCAAATATACTAGACTCGGAGATTCTTTAAGATGGCATAATCATTAATTGTGTAAAATTCAGGATGAAAGAGCACAAACGTGTTGCCAGAGAAGAAAATACAAAGATTCTGAAGAATATGATTCGAAACATGTGATCACAGAAACAATATCTACCTTAGTAAGGAATCTACAGTAGAAGTCCAGTTCCATTGAAAAATAATAGTTTATTACAATCAAAAACAAACTTTTGAAGAATTAAGAATTCTAATTAACTTTTTCTAATAGTTTCATTCTCATTAACGAGCTTTTTATAAAACTCCGTCATCAAACAAATCTGTTTGCTTAGAAAAACCTTAATATACTGAAAATAATACTGGACGTCTTTGTAAGTGACTTCTATTATCATGCTATATTAAGTATCCAAACAAAAACAACTGTTCTGGTCTACTACTTCAGACGATTTGTTGAAAATTCTTCAAACCAGTGTGATACCTAGATTTTAAAAAGAATCTACGTTTCCCACATTAATAGCAATTTAAAAATTGATAAAAACACCACCTATGTAACACACCATTACCACAACAATTACTTAGAAAGTATTAAGAAACAATAGGATTTAATAAACAAGGGTACCATCAAATAATAAAAGTCCTTTGTGACTTTAGTAGAGATAAGGAGAAAAAGACATTATAACGAGGTGAAACATATTAGATAAAAAAAGATCACGAGGACATTTCTAAGAAAATTCTTAGTTCTATAACGTTTGATGGTACATAAGGTTAGTTCGGAGAGAACAAAAATCTCTCGTAAAGCAAAAGAATCTTAAGCAAGAAATGTCAGAAAACTTAGCATAAGGATAACTGGGTTGTGTCACTATAACTAGATGCGCTAGAGTAGAGATGCATTTGACCCGTATAAAGGCAAACTTATCAGCAAAAGCTAACTTTAGAACAAACATTTAACCAAATAATTTAGTTTGGACATTCGAATTGTAAAATATGCAAACGTGTTTAGTTGTTAATACAAACTAATTAGGTCAATTCTGCCCCAGGTCCCCTTCCACAGTCCAGAAAGAAAGAAAAGTGTAATTCTGAAGTAGCCTAGTTGACCTCTCTTATGCCAAATCACCCTTCACTAAGTTCATTACTTGAATCTGGAAGATATAGTATCACTTCCCTGTTAGGAACCCATGATATAGGTACCTTTATCAAAGGACAAAACCGTCTGATGATACAGGATTCATTATACTATTACGACGAAGACAAGAAACAGGCGTTGTATTGGAAAATGATTTGATATGAAGTAAGTTTACGTTTTAGAGTTTGTTTTAGATATTATCACTACCACTTCGCAATAAACTTTAGAGCGCAGCGTTCCTTATAATTTGTTAACACTAATAAATTGATAAACAAAATTTTTCATACTAATTTCACTAGAAGTAACAATACTGGAGACAAAGAGAAAAATCCAATACTGAGGAACTAGTAGTAAGTCTTAAAAGTACATTCAGCTTGGCTCGTACGAAGCACAAATCACCTGGAGCGCTACGATGCCTTATTAGCTATTTATTTGGTTACGTAGAAGAGTAGGGCAGTAAAAGGTACGGCAATTACTTTTTTGTTTTTCAAACGTTTGTAGCATCAAAATGGAATAAAATCTAAAAACACAAAGCTAAGAGACCAAAAAGCTGCGTGCTTTACAAATCTAGAATCAAGTTGGACTAATTACGATCAAATTAAAGAAATTTCAAGAAGAAAGCAGTATAAGCTCGTTTGATTGGTTATAATAGAAAAACTCAAATGTCATTACTTGATCAAGATCTGTCGCTACCAGTCAATCGAACGAACAGTAATTGTTCCTCAGAAAAATAGAAAAAGTTTCACATAGGCACGAGGATATGTCTCGTCTTCCGTGTGTTTTTGACTGAAATCTGAATTATATTTACATTTGATTCATTTGAACAGCCTCACAACTCGATTCCATATGTTCATATGGGCTTGATAATGGACTATACAAGAGCAGTCTATTTTCTAAAGATAATGTTGATTCGATCAACCGGTACATCTTTAAGTCCATTTCTTCAGGCTTTGTGGATAGATGTTTCTTCCAAGTCAGCTTGTCTAAATAAATTCTAAGATACAGTGCCTCCTGAACTATGGGAATTACTGTATTTTTAAGGTACACAGCTGAGCAGCCAGATGTTTCAGCGTATAAATGACGTATATGCTTTTCGTTGGCTTGACTTTAATTCTCCATTTGTGTAACCAGGTTTCTAAAGCATTTATGTAAGTTTGTATCAACTCCGCAGCTAGTTGTAGATTGTGATGTCTACTTACAATCACAGTGTCGTCCTCATCTGTTCCAATGTGCGTGTTAAGAGTTTCTGGAATATCTGACTTATATAGAGTGTATAAGACCGGTCCGAGAACACTTCTTTGAAGAACTCTTAATTTAATTGGGCAGATAATAGAACCCTCGTTTCCACATTTTATTTGAAAGTGTCTCTCTGTTAGATTAGATGTGAACAATAGATAGTATTCACTAGCAGTTTTGTAAAGAAAGCGCTTATGCCATACTCTATCAAAGTTTTGTTGAATATCAAGATAGACAGCAGGGTAATATTCTTTTGATTCAAATGCGGGGTTGATAATGTTTACAATATTATTACATTGTTTGATTGTAGAATGTTGTTTTCTAAATTTGAATTAATGACAGGGTCTTTCAAAAACTTTGGAAAGTTGGGGAAGTAAATGAGTTAGTCTGCTTGAACCAACTTCATGTGGATGTTTTCCCGGTTTTGGAATCAATATTATTTGAGCAAGTTTAAATTGAGTAAGCCAGTATTTTATCTTTAAGACAGCATTCAAAATCAATTTTATAAATTGATCAGATAAAACTTTAGTATTTATTAATTCATACCCTGGGGTTTTCTTTTTATTAAGAAATTGTGGTTTCTTTCTAATTTTAGACAATGCAAAATCTTTAATTGGCAGTTAAGTAATAAATTATCTACCTCAACATTTGGATCTTTTGAGTAAGGAACAAAAACATTTTTAAAGTGGTTTGCAAAGGTATCAGAATTTTCATGATCAGATCTAGCCCACTTGGTGTTATCTTCTCAAATTGGATCCGTTGTAAGTTGCGGTCTCTTATCTCTTTTGGTAACTTGCTATATAGTATGGTCTGTGACGGATAAGTTGATCAAGCAATAGTTATATGTTCCTTGTTTGTTTGGTTTGATAACATTTTTTAGATTGTTGATTAGTCTGTTAAACCCATTTTCGACATTGCCACCTTACTCTTCCTCTCCTTTTCTCCCTTACGAATTGAAGGATTTGATTTAGCACATTGATTTCTCTTCTGATGTTCCTTTCGATGGGTTGGCGTAGCTGCCCAAACACTCTGTTATATTGTTGTTACTAGATGATTGGTAGCTTCATCTAAATCGTGTGGTGTCTTCAATCTTAGGTTAAGTTGCATTCTTTCTCAGACACTGTCTTTAAAAATGATCCGCTTTTTTTTAGGGTTTTAGAAATGCTTTGATGATTGTTGCTATGACATACGTATGGTCCGATGATGAATCTAGGTTGCTTTCAACATCAGTAAAGTTGATTACATGCTTACAGTTATAGTCTCATTCGCAAATAAATGTAGTACCAAGAGATTCAAAGAAAGGCTTTAGTTGCTCTTTAGTAAGTCTGTGTCTGGGAGGACAATATACAGTTGACATAGTGATCGGTGCAGGAAGTTTGTATATTTGAATTGTAGCTGCCTGTAAGAAATCTTCTGCTATTTAAAATCTTCATTATGATCAATAGAGTTTCTTATAAAAATGGCTGTTTCTTTATCAGCAGTGCCATCCAGATGCTTAGTATGATATATACTGTAAAAGGGTATCTTTATATAATGTCTATTTGTCATGTGTGTTTCTGATACTAAAAGCATGTCCATGTTATTAAGTTGTAAGAATAGTTCTACTTCTGCTATTTTTGACAGAATACTATTGGTATTCCATAAGGCTATACGTAATGAGTGGGCCAATATTTAATAAGTGTGGTGATTACTGTGCTCAACTTGTTCATTACTATATTGTTCTGCTGTATGAGTTGAGAAAACGTTATTTGAACTTCTCTAGAAATTTTTCATTGGACATTGACTTCCTGAGTGAGCTACCCATACGTACGGTTTAAATCTTGATAGAACATATTTGGTATATATGCGGGTTCCTTTTGATCAACTTTCTTGGAGAAGGGGAGAAGTCTTTGCTGTAGTTCCTTATAAAGTAAGCAGCCTCGATAGTTGGCAGGGTGTTTTCCTTTACACAGTGTACATTTTGTAGAAACTTCCTTTGATTTTGTGCAAATTTTTTGTAGCATGTGGGGCTCCACATTTTACCCATACAAAAGACAAATTACAGTATGTCTTAGTATCATTGTATTGTTGGCATCTAGTGCACTGAGCAATACTGAGCTTCTTATGTGGTGCTTCTACTTTAATAATTTGATTATTGAAAATTCACAAATTGTAAAGTACTTTGTTATATTCTGCAGGCTCGAGATCAATATAAAACGTGGGTAAAGATTCTTTTGTTATTCTATATCTAATATTAGTTACAGCAATTATCTTAAAGTCTTCTTTCTAGAGTAGTTCCTTAATATCTTCAATCGGTACCCTCTGATGTAAATTTCCTATTACAACTCTGTAGACTTTATCTTCCTCACGTTGCTATGTATGATATATTCCAGTTACATCAAAATTTAGACTTTCAATTACATCAAAATTCAGTACTTCAGCCATTGTCGTACATACAACAAAATGCAAAGACTCAATCACTTTCTCAAAATAAAATACAGAACTTCTTTTATTATTATTATTTTCTTTTGCTTATATTTAAAGGGAAAATTGCAATTTAGCATAATTTTAATGTTATTTCTCAAAATTATTTATAAGCAATAAATGTAAATTTTACAAATTATTCTTTACATCTTGACTTTCCTGCAATTTATGAAAATAACTCGCGGCTAAGTAACATCTGTTTTATCGCAGGGTCGTTCGGTGGAAGTTATCCAGTCATGGTTAAGATCAACTAGAACACTAAAATAAATTCGCGCTTCGCTAATAAAATTGGCCATTACTGTACAACACAAGAGGGGTAAATTTAAAATTATACTAGAGAGCGCTGCACGTAGTATAAATGTTCTATTGATGTTAGAAGCCCTCAAAACTTAAGAACTTGGGGAGAACGTTTGTTATAGTATAGTAGTAAGGGAGCCGTTTTCGTAGCGTTTTCTATTCATGGCTACTCGAGTCTGACCCATACAATGAGTAAAAGTGAAAAGTACACATTCTCTTTTTAAGAAGTTTAATACCATTAGGGGATATTTAAAGTGGCTTTCGTGTTGTACTTAATGGTATGAAGAAGGGGGTTACATTTTTCTTCACTAGGTGTTTTAGATGTTAACATTGCAAATTGGAATCTGTCTAGACTTATGTTAGTGTGTAAAACAAAAATATTTGGAAAATCTCTTGAATTTAAAGCTAGTCTCCCAGCCAAGTGCTCTATAAAAATATTTCATAACTTCATGAGCTTCCCTTTAAAAATAACGGTTATTACATTTTGGTGCCAACATGTGAAAATGCCAGTTATCTCCATAAACTCTAACTGCATTGCAGCCTTTACAGAAACAAATTTTAACCCTATCCCAGATACAATAATTTAAACATTATGAATTATAAATGAATTAGTTTGTTTGAAATATTACCTTATGCCAGGAACAGTAATATCTTATTTCGTTTAATGTTCCAGATTAAAAAATAAAAATGAACCACAGAGAATGCCTTACCTGAACTAGTACAAAACTATTAAGTGGTAGCAGTCAATTATAAAAGTAAGTATAAAGTAAGCTCTCTTATTGAGTTAAAAAGTTTTAACATTTTCCCCTTGTTTTCAACTTTAATATTTTGACGGCGACTTAACTCGGCTAATTAATTTGTTTAATTCTCCATTAAACTTTACCCCTCTCTTTCAAATTATAATCCTTCTGACATCTCTTAAAAATTATTTTCACATTCAATAATTAGTTGTTCGCGTAACCTCTTCTTTTCAAGTATTATTTAAATCGGCGAGCAAGGTTTAAATAAAATGTGAATAATGATGATTTTATTAAATGGGTTGGTTTTAAATGGAACTTGATTTATGAATAAAGTAGATGAATTAAATTAAATTCTAAAAATGAAGTCTAGCATGCACTCGCAGTTCTTTTCTGCTGAACACGCCTTGCTTGGTAACAAGCTTTAATTTTTGCTCGATTCTAGTGAATAAGATTTATATCACCTCAAAATACGCGAACGTAGCAAGAGCACATAATTGGTTAATAAATTAATGGAATTAATACAATTAAGAGCACTTTGTACGTAACTACTAGTTAGTTTAGTAAATAATCTACTTCTCATTTGCTTATTATTACATTAAACATAAAAAACCGTTAGTACTTCAATGGCTTTTCTCCAGTATATTACAAAACGAGCAGAATAAATTTTCTCTTAACGTTTTGTTTCTTTTTTTTAAATGTGCCACTTGTTTTATATTTCTTCACTTTTTATGTATGCTAGAAAGTATTTGCAAGAAAACGAATCTAATTAATATTTTCTAATCCTTGTTTATCAAAAAAGTTTTTACTATACCTGCACATTCTTCCGAGAGAGGAACAAACAGAATCGATGCCTTTAAGACAAAACTTCTTGAGAAATGCAACAATATAAACAAATTAAGGAATAAAGCTATAACGCAACAAGTAAACTTAAACATTTGTGAATTTAATGTAAAACACAAGGTTGATTCTAGCGGTAGCTCATTTCGTCACTTAATAGAAGTAACCAGGATGTGATAAGGCCACAATTGTCTAATAATTAGCCCAAGCCTAAAACTCGCCAAAAATATCAATGAACAGGTTTGTTCGCAGTACTACTACAAAATTGGAAGAAACAAAGACTTTCTTACTTGTATTGTGATTGTAATTTTTTACCCACGATCTTCAAGGAAACTCTTATGCTTGGCAGAAAACAAAACATCGCAAAACATAAACATTTTTCCTTCTTGCTGCATTGATAGAGCCTCTGACAACTGCTTATTGCAGAAGCAACTTAATTGTCCATAGATTAAAAGTAACTAAGATACTGACAAATAAAACTTATCTGAGAGTAAAACAAGTCAAACTTAATAAAAATTATTACCAATACTGTGTTTAACTGTTCCGGTTAAGCAAGTCTGCAAGATTTTCTTTGCGTCTTACAAGAATTTTCTTTTTTAAAAAGATCCCCAGATCCCACTTTTTTAACATTCCAAATATCACATTTATACTTGACCTAAAAATGGACTTTTTTTACTTAAGAAAGAGACATTCGCATTAGAAGCTAACAGCCTGTCCGTGACTCTAAGTTTGCATGCCTACCTATGTACAGTTGTGCCATTAGAAAATTAATTGCAAAAGACTCAAAAACATTGCCCAGAATAGCTCAGAACAATGAAAGAGGGTTACATTACTTTTTCAGTATTACTATTTATTCGAGTTACTTTGTAGTAAATAACTAGTGGAGTACCTCCAGGGTTTTACCCTTTCATCCCTCAGTTCACTAACAAAACCGTTTTATGGGTAACAGGCCACAGAACCCTGACGTTCAAACTAGGACGACTGGAGACTTGGTTTCAAGCATAAAAAGTCAGACCCAATTAGCGAAAAACGGCAATCACATTAAAAAAGCAAGATTCCATCCTCTTCATTCGTTATCTTATGTCAAACACGATCTTCATCCTTAGACTGAGGTAGAACGACAAGCTGAAGCATTACCTGAACGTCAAGCTACCAGGCACAAACAAAATCTTTCTATCAATTCACGATTTTCGTCACCGCACCACTATATACGATATATAACACAGACCGAAGAACAGTACCATTTTCAAAAAGATGTTTTGGACGGGAATGTTCCTTGAAATCGTGAGCAAGGCGGTAGAACAAAACAAAGATCACGTCCTCGAGACCCTAACTACGCTTTCAGTTACTAAAAGACAACCCAGAAAGAAGCACAAACCTCCCCTACCGTACCTATAAAAGAAGTATCAAAAACCTGATCGCCGAGTTGGTGGGTAACCTGTTCGACATTCCCATCAAAAATAACCTTACTTACATCCTAAGCCCAATTTCGCTTCCATAACGAACAGACCATCCAACCCAAAATATTCCCACCAAACCACTAAACGATGTAGGTAGATATTCTCGTGTGACATTGTATTCGGACGGTTAAGGAAATAATCCTTCTGGGCTGCCACCTGCGTTTGCGTTTCTTGCCACTGTCGACCCCGTCAATGTTACAATTGTCTCAAATTTAATATAATATATAAATCCCGTGTGAGGTTGCTAGTCCCCTATCGGGTGCCTCCTTAGGTGGCGGATCTGGGAATGCCCCCAAATATGGGTGGTATGGGCAAATTAAAATACACAGGGTGGACCAAAACTAGCAAAAGGAACGTCTGGCGCAGAGTGGGCGGTTGCAGAAAGCGTGTGTACTCAGAGTGAGCGACTGATAAATGGATCCTCCTGGAAGGGGTTATTGCGTCAGGCCTTAGAATCCTAATACATGTTTAAAATAAAGGCAAACTGGAAACAGAATGCAAAATACAGGAAAAAATCCCTGGGTGGTAACCCACACCTCCATGGGATAATGAGGGGGGGGGGGGCATTCTGCAGGGGGAACCCAAATTCCAAACTTAAGTCTCAACCGAAAGAAAATAAAAACGAAAAACACCACAGAGATAATTTACAGAACTTGGGACGTACAGAGATGGAGAACAGAAACCATCACGGAAGTTATTCAAGAATTTCAGTAAAGCAAAGTCGATTTATTAATAATGAACGAAAAGAAGAAAAAGGGCAGTGGAACAGAAACAATAGATGGCATATTCCACTGTTGGGGTGGAATTGGAAAAGAAAAAAGGGCTAAAGCCTGCGTTGCAATCTTAAGGTGTATACAAAACTGGCAACCAATCAATGAGAGGCTACTTAGAATGAACATGGACAGAGAAAGATTAATTTATGAAAACTTTACAACAAGAAATAGGAAAAGTAAAAAACACCAAGAAATAATTATAGCCAGTGATCTAAATGAGGGAGCAGGTAGGAGACACAATGATAAGAATAATCCAAATTTGTAAATTAAACAACCTAAGGATTGTAAATGGACTCTATAAACATAAAACCATCCTCGTGTTTACTTGGAAACAGTCGACAAGAAAGCTAAGATCCACAATCGATTATTCTATCGTGAAAATAAAAACTACCTTAAAAGTGAAAAGGTGCGAGTAAAACGAGGAAGAGTATGCTGCGGTGACCATAAAATCCTTGTAGCAAAGATAACATCTTCCTAGATTAAAGTGCCAACAAAAACGAGAACAAATAGGATGCAGTAAAACTGGAAAACAATTACAAGTGAAAAATATAAAATACATTTACTACAAAATGATACAATTAAAGAACTATATCAAAGAAGACTTGAACAAAAACTGGAAGAATTTCGATTTGAGAACCTTGAAGAAATCTATACACATATAAAGAATAGTATTAAAGAAGCAGCAATGGAAGCCCTGGGCAAAATAGAAAATAGAAACCAAAAACACCTGTGTTATCTCAACTATGGATAAACTATACGGAAAATTAATTAAAGAAAAGTTGGAAGATAATATTAAGAATAAGCCTGCTTCACAGCGGGAAAACTTTGTCTGGATCATATATACATGGTGCAGCAACTAATTGAGAAGAAACTAGCTAAGAACAGATCTGTACCTGTACCTAGCCTTCGCCGACTTAAAAAAGGCATACGATTCCATTTCGCGAGAAAAACTATGAAACTCCATTAAAAAGCCTAATATTCCAGATAACTTAATAATTGCAACAAAAATTTAATATAAAGAGAACACCGTAGCAATTAAAATAAAAAATAAAATTGGCCAACATTTTAAAACAACAAAAGGCTTACTATAAGGTTGCTCCACATCCCCTACTCTCTTCAAAATATTTCTTGAAACAGCACTTCACCATGGAGCTGAGATGTGAAGGAATGGGAATACCAAGTCGAAATGAATATATCTATACCTTAAATAACTCCGTCAGTTGCCGGTCCCAAGTCCGGATGAGAAAGGAGGAGGGGAAAAAGTAATAACTCCGTTAAAAAACCAGGGTTTATCTGTTCCGAATGATAGCACCCTGTAAGGGTCCCTATCTAGGGTTACTAAAAGAAAAAAGTCAACGGCGGACGGAGCTGAAGAGATACAATAGTTATCCAACGGTCTGAAAGACGGAAGAACTACGAAGGGAAGGCCGATCTCTTAAATCCGGATAGATAGTCAGCCTAGAGGAAGAAAACCTCGAACCAAAATTACCTTGTCCTCCGAGTCAGGGGTTGAGGCGTTGGATTTGCTCCCCAACACTCGTGAAAAACGTACATTTGCAAAAAATCCCAAGGACGTGCCTCGGAAACAGGACGGATCTACAAGACAACAAAATGGCAAACGAAAACGGATAATGAATATAGCCACATGGAATGTACAAGGACTAAACACAAAATCAGAAGAAGTCTTCCAATAGCTGAACAAATACAACATTGATATAGCAATAATTGCAGAAACAAAAGGGAAAGGGAGAAAAAATGAAATTAGAGGAAACTACATATTATTTTATTCTGGAGCAGGAAAACACAAAAAAGCAAAGGCGGGCGTAGGAATAGCGGTTCATAAAAGACTTAAAGGAATATAAAACACTGGGGGGAGATAAACGCAAGAATAATGAAGATGGAATTAGAAGTCCTAGAAAACGACATTGTCTTAATAGCGATATACGCACCAAATGATGATGCTAACATAAAAACTAAAAACGAATTTGAGGAACATCTGACAAATCTCTTGGACAATATTGGCAATCGAAAAGAAATTTTTCTGGTGGGAGATATAAATGCTAGGGTCGGGAAAAAAGATAATGATCGACCGCTTTGAAGAGGAAGCTATAAACGACAACGGTAGACAATTAATTGAAATATGTTACACATACTCTGTAAAGATCTTGAATGGATACTACGATCACAAAAGTATTCATAAATACACTTGGCTGCAAAACACACTGAAGCTAAAATCTATCACTGATGATATCATTCAAAAGCAACAATCTACTTTAAAAACGAAAGACGTTCGGGTTTTTAGAGGCGCTGAATGCGGCACGAATCACATTACTAAAAGCAGAAATTTTGTTGCATTACAGAAAATCAAGAGAAAGTAAAGCCGAGGAAAATATCAAAGACCAAATCCAACAACCACGGTATAATCTAGAAAAACTAAAAGGCGACTCAATTAAATTTTTCTACCAACTCAGACTTGCACAAAAACTATCAGAAAAATCAACCGGCGCATCTCAAGAAATGTATAACAGGGCCATAAACCAAATCCTTGAGGCAGCATATGAAGCTATAGGATATGAAGAAGAGAATAAAAGAACAAAAGAATTCTGGACAGATAGAGAAGCAGAAGAAGTGATTGCTGAAAAGAGGAGGCTATATAAAAAATGGTTGGTTACACAAGATGACGAAGATAGGAAACAATATGCTAGAACAAGTAGGAAAATAAAAAAAGTCGTAAAGAAAAAATAGAATATATGGCAGGAGCGGAAGCGCGAGGATATAGAAAGACATATAGGTGGAACAAATTATGCAAATCTACGAATGGGTTAAAGATTACTCAGAAATACTACAAGAGAAAAGACCAGAGTATACAGACAACATATATGGAAATGGGAACGAAAATAAAAATGACGATGACATCCAAGGAATAACTACTGAAGAAATAAAGAAAAATTTAGAAAATATGAAAAATGGTAAAGCTCCTGGTCCCGGAAGTGTTCCTATAGAATTGGTGAAACATGCTCCTGAAATATTAATAGAAACACTGAAAGATATTTTTACCTACAAAGGACAGTCATAGAAGAAATTAAAACACGACGCCTAAAATAGTATGGTCATGTGAGACGTATGGAGACCTTAGTTACACGATGCAAAAACTTAGTGAGGGATATCAAGAAATGGCTTAGAAATCAATTTTCAGAAAGAATATCTAGCAATAAGACTAAAGAAATACTGGACCTGGATATAACAGAAGATACTAAAATAAAGGGAACCAAAACTTCTAGATACCTAGGCTCCACCATCTCCAAAGAATGAACAAGTGCAAAAGATATGCAAATCAGATTAGGTCAAACTAGAACATGTATTAGAAAACGTAATGGGGTACTATGGAACATGCACATAACAAAGAACACAAAGAAAATCTTTGACACAATCGTTAATAGCATTACGACCTATGGAGCTGAGAATTGAATAATTAAGAAAAAAGACCAAAGTAAAATAACGGTCACAGAAATGGAGTACTGGAGGAGATGTAGTAGAGAAAAATTCCCAAATGAAGAGATAAGTAGAAAGTTGTCAGTAGAGAAAGATATTTTCGGCTTATATGGTACGGCCATTTTAGAAACATGACACCTGAAAGATTGATCTCTTGAGTTAGTGAATGGAGTCCAATGAGAAAACGAGGGAGACCAAAAAGATCATTCAGAGATGAGGTAGATCAAGCTATGGAAAGAAGGAACCTTGAAGAAGGGAAGGCAGACAGAGACAGCCGTAAATACCCTGAAATATACATATAATATATACGTAAATATGTATTCTGTTCGTGACTAAAGAGGAGTAAGACTCCTACAGCGGTCACCGGAAGGCAACAAGAAAATGCAATAAGAAAATTTTAAGATATTCAAGAATGAAGGGTTTTTGGTAGTTATTATTGTTTTGAGCATTTATTGTTTTGGTCGTAATTGACTAAATCTTGAGATACTTAAAGGTGTTAAACTTTGTAATTCTGAGCAGCTATGATTGGACTGATTATTAAGATTTTTCTTTAGAGAACTCCAGCAGGTTCAGAAACGGTAATTTTGCAAATAAGGTTTATTTCAATTAAAATATCAAGAAAGGAAGATTCTTAAATTTTCTCAACGCCGCACAGACGTAGATAAAACCGATCTACGCGATCAAAATTCATTTTACTTGTAATGTCTAATTAATGTTATTTGTATACATAAATGAGTTCTAGAAGGTCTAATTAACTAGAAATACAAACATTATTTCCACACACTTCTGTTGTCGTTAACTGTAAACAAGTTTAAACTAGCAACTACTTCAAAAATAGTCTGATATTTACGCACAAATTGAACTTATTGTTAAGGAAGCATTAATGTTTGACTAAGCATAGTTCTTTTGAAACAACTTGCAACAAATCACTATGCATTGTTCAAATAGCTCATTTATTTGTCATAATTATGTTGTATGATTTGTTTAATTCCTTCGGGTCTGATTCGAAGAGGGGAATTGCTGGAAGTATGGCATAATAAGCCCTACAAAGAAAATAGGATCGATGCAATTCATGCATATATTGTTCAAAAGTTAAAATTACATGCCTGTACAGAAACTGTCAAAGATATTTTAAGGAAAAAAAGTGAAAATATTTGCAAGCAAATGCGACAAAAATGGCAGAAAAGCCATTCAAGTATGTATAACCTTGGACATAAATTTTATCTTTGACGACATCATGACACACACGCCAACAACAGTTAAAGAAGTTGGAAGACTGGCAAAAAGGTTTTCGGAATCTTCGGATGTGACAAAGCGACGACGAATTCAAACATTGTTGGAGAAAAATGCAGAGGAGCTCAGTTTTAATGACTTGACGCGCTCAAGGCTCACTAACAGCTGCATAAATGGCCAAAAGAGTGTCTGAGTGTTCAGAAAACGCACAGCAGTTGAAAAAAGCAATCACTCAGAGCAAAAAGAGCCCGATCAAACTTACATCCAACAAAGCTTTAGTTTCCTTTGTACAAAAGAAACTAACTAAAAATCAGTACGTAGGTATACATACTGAGACTAAAACACACAACGCAGACATATACCCGACATATGCTGAATTACTATTGGCTAAGAAACGTTGTTACTCGGAATATATAACTGTAACGGAAGTTTCAGCAGAAATTGTATTGCAGTCGTTGCTTGACCAAACTGTTCGGGGTATAATGATAACTGCCGCGGGGTAGCAGAATTATCAGCAACGTTTTGTCGATAGTGATCATAATCACGATGATTCATTTATGTTTGTGGTTTCATACGTTCCTATCCGATTTGTGGACGAAAATGACACTATACTTTGGCAAAACAACCGACCTTCTTCCACAAAATTTTGCTGACCCATAAAAATTGCTTTCCAAAAGCAAACTAAGGAGATGGTACAAAAAGAAGTGGCAATAATCAAACATCAAATATCACAGCTTAGGCCAGTAGAA
This sequence comes from Ignelater luminosus, assembly GCA_011009095.1. Taxonomy (NCBI): domain Eukaryota; kingdom Metazoa; phylum Arthropoda; class Insecta; order Coleoptera; family Elateridae; genus Ignelater; species Ignelater luminosus. The sequence continues at coordinate 31,624 of VTPC01001568.1, forward strand.
GTTGCAACTGATAGTTCTGTTTTTGTAGTAACCCATTCCTTACATCTGATCATGATCGACGAAAAATAGGTGGTATCCTTACAGGTACGCCATCTTCGAAATGCTTCATTTGCAAGGCGATGCACAAGCTACTAATGCATGGAGAAGAAATAATCAAATCTTCCGTTGTTTCTACAGGATAAATGTCAGAGAAAGCTCAGAAGGCGAAGCACAAAGACCTCAAACGCTTTCGACGGGGCAATACAAGAAAAACTTATAGAAAAGCAACAATGGGAGATTTGATAAACATGGTTCTTGCAACGTCAGATTCTGTTATTAGCAGTTTGTCGCATCAATCATCTAAAAAAAGCGGACCATTATCGCCTGAGATAATAAGTCTGCTTAAATGTTCCTATGAAATAAATAAGTGTGACACAGAGGCGGGTAGTGAATCGGATGATGAGTTTAGTCAGTAGTGATGATCAATGATAATTCATATTATCAATTTTATAAAAAATATTTGTTACCCTATAATTTTTGTGTTATTAATTGTTAATTTAAATAAATTCAGTTTCAAGTTTCCTTAGCAGTACATTAATATGTTAAAACGCTGCATATATTATAACTGAAGTTGTATCGTATGATTTATTTACTTGTACTAATTGTCTATAAACATAAAATACCAGCTTACACTAAAAGAACCTTTTGGGAATAATTTTGATCAGTCATTTATACCACTGTGCGCTGCCACCGCGTGATTTCTGGTATTCTTGTTTTGCGCATCAATTTGTAAAATTTGAGAAATACTATCTATATAGAGTTTTGGATTTTTGTTTTATTTAGAGGGTACTTTGAGAACTTAACGATATTCTAAGAATTTTTTTTAAGAAAGGTCAAATGGAATATACGAATAGAGGATGTCTTGTATGGAATTACGATCAAATAAAGATTGTTAGTGTTAAACTAATTACAAGACACCTCTTCAGTTTGTTTGAAGTTTTATTCTTTGCAAAAAAAGTATAAGCTTGCTGATTACTTAAGAGATGTTTTATTACTAATCCATGTACTTACTGAAAGTTGTAGGTTGATTCTAATTAATGTGGGTCACTTTTATTAATATTTACAGATGTAGAATCTCATAATTAGCAGCTTAAAACTATTTCTATCAACTGGAATGTACTTTGATCTAAATATAATTCTACAAATTACACTCCTGTACGTTAAGTTGCAGTGAACAATTTATTCTAGATAAAAGTGGCCATAAATTGTCTGTAGGCTTGGAAAGTATACGAAGTATAATATGACAAATGACAATATACAGAGATGTTAAGTATTTAGAATTATTTTATAAATCACTTAGTACATAATACTTTGTTAATTCTAGATAAATTCTAACTATGAATTGCAAAATTTACAAGAACAAGAACATTCTACGAGTACTTCATAAACAATTATGAAATGAGATTCCTTTTCTTCAACTCGAAGAAAAAAATCAGATCATATGGGAATAAAAAGCAAACAGATAAATTACAACTTTTGTTTATAAATATAAAAATGTTAAATGTGTATTATTTTCTTAAACAACACATGCTGAACATATGCGAAAAAATTATAGAGAAAATTAAATACAACTCATCACAAACCATTTATAAAAGACATAATACAAAATGTGCGCGGTCCTCCTACTCATCATCGCGGTTTCTTTTTTAAAGTGGTTTGTTAGTTGTGGAAAAAAGGATGGTTTTTATGTGTTCTTTGAATCCATTACATTAAACGCTCGTTTGAGTTACAAGCATTAAATCTTATTTATTGCTTACCGCTTTTAATAAGGCGTTGAGTTGATAAAGTACTACACTTACAGGTGGTGTTCCAGAAATATATTAACCCCTACTATTAAATTTGCTTTAAAAGTAACTTTCTTCTAATAAAAATGTCAGTATGAATTTAGCATACTTTAAAATGTAATTTAAATGAGAATTTGAAAATTATATTGCTATATTAACTTAATTCATTCAAATCAAGTTTGTGGCAATTCAATTTGTGCTTAGTAAAACATCTAGTGAGATTTATCTTGGATTATAAATCTTTACAGAGGTTAGGTTAGGTTAGATTTAGTGGAATCCAAATAACAAAAAGTCTTTTGAATTCATCTTATACCTATTTTCCAATTTATTATCCAGTAAATACAAATGCAATCTATTAATAATTTTTATTGCGTATTTATTTGAAATTATTCCGCGCCCTTTTTCCGGATGCTATCATTTTACGACAGTAATCAGACTTAAAATTTTACGTTTCATAAGCCATAATATCAATACTAAAATCAAATTTAAAACCAAAGCGGCGTTATATCGGAAGGGCATAAATATGTTTGGATATTCAAAGCTATAAAAAAGCCCACACTCAACTTTAGCGAACCTCCAATTTCCGATAGATCCCAAACGCGTAACTTTTTTCTCCTTCGCAGAAACTTTTTTTTCCTATCCAATACATCCTTTTATTGAATTTAAAGAAAAAAGACAATCATTACAAAACATTTTGTCAAAACAACATCGTTTGTAAAAAGAACATTAAGTAGCGTGATATTTAAAGAGGATTATTATGTTGTTTGAAGGTGCGAAAAGGAAAACGTTTGACGTAAAGTGAAAAATATTGAAAGTAAAGAGTGGAAAAAGCATCGTAAAAATTTATGGCTCCACTTTACAACGCTGAATGCAGCGTCATTTTTTGTTCGTCCAGGCAAAGTTTTCCATCAATAAAAAAGCTTAGACGTCCTAAAATTTTAATCAGACCTTTTTTTCCGTTAAGCTATTTAACATTTAAATGAATTGAGATAATTATAGGAGTTTTAAAAAACAAAAGTTTTATTTACCCTTTTGATACGTACTTCTCCAGTCTAATTTTCTTATCTATTTTTCCTTACATTATTTTTACCTCTAAAAATATAAAATTTAAGTTTTCATTAAAATTAAACTGCAATAATAAAAATCTCATGAGAGTTTACTAGTAGTATAGTGCAGACTAAAATAAAAACTTTAAAAGAATTGATGCACACAAATAAAAGAAAACTCAAGTTCGTCTGCGTTCTAAAAGAATATTGACAGAAATGAAAAATCTCCGCATTTTATGATAAATCCTAACTTGTAAATGTTGATTAATGTTTACGTATTTTAGTTTTCCATTTACATCCATACATCTATCCGAAATGAAAAAAAGTGAATATAAAAACAAGCTTGAACTCTAAACTTTGCTGAAGTTATTTTTGTCATCTGTCATTTCAGTATGTCGTTACGTTGTAAATTACATATGTGTTCTCGATACTATACATATCTACAAAGTTTCAGCCACCGCTACTACGTGATAATTTATGTGAAAATCTGATATTCAAATTGGTTCAACGACCCGAGCAAATTTCCTAATAATGATAATAACAAGGTCTTCTTAATCCTTTCACATATACGATGTATAAAAAATGACTAAAGTATTTTCGATTCAAAAAGGGCCATAAAATAAATAAAAGACCAATAATTTGTAAAAACACAAGACCAAAGGAAATTGAGCGGATTCGAAGAAGAAAAAGACTGCAAATGTGATAAAGCGATCAGGATCAATAAGGTGAACAAGAAAAAATCGCATACCTATTTGAGGGTCATCAGATAAATGTCCCGGTATTTTTTCTAAAGGAAGAACATCTTTCGAGTCTACTTACATTCCTTTTTCTTTATAATCTGGTAGGTTCAGCAGGTTTATGTTCACTCACCTGAAACAAAAACAAGGTTATCAGTTTTCAAATTATGCTTTTATTAATTTCACCTTTTTAATTCGGAAACAAATTCATCGGTTAAATTTTATTAAATGTCTACTACACTTAGAATTACGGTGGCTTTTCCCAACGTGAACAAACAGTCTATGTACAAGTACACAAAATTTTTGCAAACAAACTGAATTATTGAGTATTTTTCAGGAGCTAAATTATAATGCTTACCGGTTAAAGAACCCTGAAATTGGTGTAATTACAATTTTTATTATTAATTATGTTGGTATGTCTCGAGTGAGTTTAATTAATTTGTTCAAAACGAAATTTCTACAAAGGATTCCAAATTACTTTAGTTTTAGTTAATTCAGGAAAATTAATGTTTATTCCACAAAATAGTTTATACAGAGAAAATCTTACGAGTATTTTCAATTCGCCTAAAGGTAGAAACTAACGAGGCAATAATATAATAAGACTCCATCGATTTGCTAAGTTTGAGAAATTTATTCTTGTCTGAATAAGCTGCAACTGTAAAATTCGGCTTTCTTTCTCAATCAACAAAATTATTTTATCGCATCATACGAAGGATCTTCCATTAGTAGGAGTGTCATATTATTAAAAAAATAATTGCTAATTGCTATCTCAGACAAATTTACTGCGGAACGTCACTCATAATCAAAAAAAGATAGAACAATTTAATAGAAGTTTTGTGACTTTTAAGATCTGTAATGGAAGCGAAAAGTACACCAAAACACTTACACTGAAACCTAGAATAGTAGCAAATCTTGCTCTATTCCATGATGTTACTAAGACTACTCACCAGTATAATTGCACATATGAAGAGCTTTTCGCCAGTATGATTTGCTCTATGCATTTTAATAGTTGAATAGGACGTCATATAGATGTCAGAAAGCTTTATATGCTACAACTATACATACAAAAAGAAGGGCCAATTAAATTTCCATTTTTATTTAAAAAGAGTTCTGCAAGCTATTCTGTGCACCATTAAGGTGTTAGTCTGAATATTGTACATAGGAAGTGAGCAAATCACTAAAATCAATTTAGATCACTGTAAGTAGATCTAAGATGCTAATCGATCTGCAATACTAGGCTCAAAATTAACTTTTAAATTAATTAATTAGATACGTTTTATACTCGACTTCTCGTCGTTAATTAGTTATCAATTCTGGTCAAGAAATGTTGGGGTCATGTTTTATGGTACAACCATTGATCTGAATCATTTGAACTTCTTAAACTGAAAGACTAGTTTCACTGATTAAGACCGATCTAACCAGTTTACTGAAGTGGTCTACTTAAGGAGTTTGATCTATCAACGCATTTCGTAAATTTGAGGAAGAACAACACTACAACATCTAAATAACACACAGTTCCATTCTACATTGGGAGCGAACTTTCTTAATGGAATAGAATCATTCGAATCGGCTTCAATTTCCATAAATTGCATCTACTAAAAAAATTTTCCAAGTTGGGTTGATACAATGGACAAATACGAGGGCCGTTTGAAAAGTCCGTGCAAAAATAAAAACTACTTAATTGTTTGGAGTAAACCTTTTTTATTTTTCACATAGTCTCCTTTTAAGCTTATACACTTCGTCCAACGCTGCTCTAGTTTGTTGATCCCTTCTGAATAATAGGATTTGTCCAAGTCTGAAAAATAGCCATTCGTTTCTGCAAACACCTCCTCGTTGGAATAAAATCTTTTTCCCGCCAGATATTTCTTCAAATTGGGGAAGAAATAATAGTCCGAGGAAGTCAAGTCTGGAGAATAAGGGGGATGTGAAACGAGTTGGAACCCTATTTCCATTAATTTTGCGACCACAACTGCTGAGGCGTGAGCTGGTGCGTTGTCGTGATGGAAAAGGACTTTTTTGTGGGCCAATCGTGGGCGTTTTTCTTGCAGCTCGAGATGCCTATAGCACTAGCAATCTCACGCACCTTCACTCTTCTGTCATCCATCACCATATCATAGATTTTATCAATAATTTCTGGAGTAGTAACCTCAACAGGGCATCCAGAACGTTCAGCGTCACTTGTGCCCATATGGCCACTCCGAAAATTTTGAAACCACTTAGAAACTGTTCTAATCGAAGGTGCAGAGTCACCATAATGTTTATCAAGCTTCTCTTTAGTCTCCTGAGGTGTTTTGTCTTTCATAAAGTAATGTTTAATCAACACACGAAATTCTTTTTCGTCCATTTTTTGAAAATCACTCGACTTTCTCGATTCAAACGAATGCCAAACACAAAGAAATAGACCGATCTGACTGAAACTTGGTGTGTGTTCTTCCAAGAGATGCTACTAACTAAACATAACTTCGATATGCGCCAGTAGTGCCATCTCTCTGACTTTGCACGGACTTTTCAAACGACCCTCGTGTTCTGAGTTTGACTTTCACATTTTCATTAATCAACTATGTCCCAAAGATTCTTGGAAGCATATATGCTTATCCACACTCAGGTCAGTCTACTTTTTTTCTCAATGAATGTTTCACCGTCGATGGAACTTGGAATCAATTATAAACAGAAACGGGTCCTCAACGGAAAAGATTAGTGTGAGTTTGGTATGCTCTATGCATAGTCTGGACACGTCTATTTCTGCATAGTTTTGTTAAGTTCAGAGTCAGCAGATTCTCAATTCACTTGGCATTCTACACGCACTCTATTCTCTGATATTATTTTGCAATCTGGAATGTCCTCCATGGTAGATGACCCTTTTGCTGCAAAATCTCATCCTTATTACTTGTCTAAAAACTTCCACTCGCGTTAGCTAGATATAGCAAAAGTATTAAAAGGCTTGAAATGATACGATTTAGAAAAGAAAATGTAAGGTTGTCAAAAATAAAAATAATTAACTAGTAACTGAAGCCGAATCGCAGCATAGAAGAAAACAAAGTTCTCAGGCCTGAAGCAGAAGAGTAACGCTTGGCAGGCAGGACATAATTCGATATTACCTATAAGCACTCGCTGAAGTCAGGAAAGACCAGGATGAGGTCTATTGGACGAGTAAATGGCGTTTCCAAACCATAGGTAAGAAAGTGCCATTAAAGATGTTATCTTAACGTCTATCTAGATTGACGTTTGCTGCCGATCGTCCATGAAGTTGATGAGGTCATTAGCACTGTTTCGCAATTCCCGAAAAGGTTTCTGCATTATCTGGGTAACGCTTGGTGTGTTGGGAAATTAAATAGTAAAATGACACTCGGTATTATCGGAAAGATCGATTCCGGTTATATTGATTAAAATATTCCAGTAATGTAATTTGTAAACAGCTCTAACTATAGCCTGCTTGATAGTGGCAGGTAAAAAATTTACAGGGCTCTATACCCTCAAGCCAATTAAAGTTAAAATTGTGTGAATAGAAACTTACCCTAGCAGTGTAAATTAAGAGCAAGTGCTTGACTACGATCGCGCTGGTTCTAGAAGATTATGGCCACTGAATGCTTGCGTTATGGATGGTATCTAATTTGCAAAGTATAACTATAAACTACCTTTGGCAAAACAGTCGACGCTAGCAGCAACAGTTTTGTTTCCACCCCACTTTGCATTGGCAAGACATTTTGCCATCTACGGCTTTCTTACAGTAGTTGTTAATGCAAGTGCGTTCACGATGAAAGGGAGAAATTTAATAAAAACAAAACCAATTCTTCTTAAAGAAACGTTTGGATTCGTCGATTTATGTATTTGAATAGAAGTTTTTCGGCCCACTCACCAACACCATGTCACTTTCGGTTTTTCTGGAAATAACAACAACTCTATTATTATAAATGCAACGTCCTGTATATCTGCTACCCTTATAAAATCCATTTGGTGTAAACGAGAAAAGACGACTTTGATCGAAGAGCCCAATTATCCGAATAGATAAGTGATTGGAATTCAGGATGAAAATGTAAATTTCATTCAAGAAATTATTTTTCTGGTGGAGCAACAACGTTCTTTCTAAATGGTATTATCAATAAGTAGACCAAATTGGAGATGCTGGATAACAGGAGGTTCACAGGCAGAGTTTTCAAAAAATTAATAAATGGACAGAGATTGTGGGTAACTGAAATCTGGAAACATCTTTTTTGAGGGAACGCTAACCGGAAAACGTTACTTAGAGTTCCTTTAGATAGAACTCATTTCTATTGTAGCTCTTCTATTCTTAAATCTACAGAATTGTGCACCTCTGTCCTGTGCAGTTTCTAAATGCAAATCTTCGCAATAGATGGATCGGATAGAGATGCCCTATCAGAGTTCCTGTGTTCATAATATGAATCAAAGTTGAGCAAATTATTGGATCACTTTTGTGATTTAAAATTTTTTATTGGCGGGTCATTCTCTCAAGTCACCACTTAATACAATAAATTGTTTTGTTGCGTATTACTGCCGTTATTATATTCTGGAACATGCATTTTGGACCAAATACCAGTTTTTATCTTTGTCCAGCCCTTATCTTTATATGTCTGTAGTACTCTAGGCCTTACTCCACATGTTTTCTTCTAGGATTAAATATCTAAAATCTCAAGTGAATGTGAATAGCGGAGATGACTTCGAGGAATTACAACACCGAATACGCCAGAAAATGTTAGAGATGCTTCAAAACCTTGAAGAAGAAATAATAGTTTGACCTAACAAGTTATCTCAATTTCTGTTTCTGTGAAACTTTAGAAAATTATTTTTTTATTGAAAGCGTTCTCCGATCGTCTGCCCAAATCTATAGGAATATATAGGGTGTTTTATATAAATAGAGAGATAGTTGGTGTTACTTTCAGGAAAATCGGAAGTAATATTGTGTTGATGCAAACTCCACTTTTCTATTTAAATACGTAATAAATCGACGAGTTCGAGCGTTTCTGCAAAAAAAGACAATTGTTATAATCTTACGGAATTGGTTCCTTTTATGCTGAACGCTTTGTATTTAATGTATTGTCAAGAAAATAAATGTTATCAACGAAACTGACACGTCCAGTTTCGAATTAAAGTTAAGAATATATGAAAAAGGTTTGCTTTATACAAAAATTATGTACCTGAACAATGTTAAGGTAATGCTTTAGTTTCTTTCTTTCTTTCTTCTTTAGTCTATTCTGTGTCATCAATCGAAGAAAATGTGATTTACAAAACTATATCATAAAATCACTGCGATCATGTTACAGAATTTTTGCGGCGGCTTTTCAGAACAACGTGATACTATAGCTTTCATCTTCCAGGGGGAAAAGGTTTTTAAAAAAGGAATCTCCTATGCAAACTGAACATCGTTTCCACGGGAAATTAGCAACTGTATACCCGATTTATGCATATGGTTGAAGAACACCGTCTCACCAGGTTCTGCAGTATTCTTTAAATAGATTATTATGTTACAAAATAAATTTCAGCTCATTCTATGAACGAGAACCCGTGCTGACTTGCATAGTAACAGGTTCATACAAGTAACGCGGAAGAAGCTGCCCACGCGATTAGTTAGTGTAATGACAATTGTTGTGCAGTTAACACGCATTATTTTGCTTTTCGAATTATAAAGTGCTAAAAAAGACATTTTCTTAGACGGAGATGTAAACCACCAGATAACAGGCGCAAAATTACCTTCAAATCGACAGGATCTGGCAGTTTTGGTTTTTAACACTCGGGAAGTTAAATTAACAGTGAGCAAAAGTGCAAATCTTGTAATTCATAAATGTATTATTTTCTGGGAGAACGCGAGAATATCCACAAGGCACTACCAAACTGTGTAAAAAACTTGTGGATCTTTACCGAGTTTGGTAAAACCTATAAAAAACTGTACAAAAACTCAAGATGTTTACAAGCGCCACGCCGTGAGGAAGATTTTCAAAAGAATTTGAAAAACTCATTTGATATTGCACGCGTCGATGTCCTCGACAGAATAAAAATAGAGGAGGATAAAATATTCTTACAGCGACAGAGAGAACCAGGACGTCCGGGTTGCTTAGCAGGAGTAGATAGAAAGTTAGCCAAAAAAGAAGAAAGAATACGACGAAGGAAGATTGAGAAAGAGAAGAAAACACTAGGATACACTTCGTCGATGGCTGAATCGACTTCATGATTATTTGCCATCTCAAGCTCAAGAATCGTGTTGTTCAACATTTAGTAGCTCTGCCGAAAGTCGAAACGAGCTTTTGTCTGATGAACCCACGGCGATACCATCTGGAACTTCTGTGGAAAGAGGCAGAAAGATTTTGTTACGCCAAAGTTAGTTGCAGCTTTAGATAGATGTCAGCTGAGTATAAGAGATTCTGTTTAAGTTCTTCAGGCTGTAATAGAAATGTTAGGTCTGAGTATTGATTGAATCTTCAATAAACAAGTCGTCAATTCACGAATTCAAACGCAGACACGGTAGGAGAGAGCAGAGGCTATAAAAACCGATTTCCGGAACACGATTTTGGAAATAGTGACCATCCACTGGAATGGCAAATTATTACATGGCTTAGACGTAAGAAGCTCGAAGGAAGAACGACTGCCGATTGTTATTATTCATGAAGACAAGGAACAACTTCTCGCTGTGCCAATTAGACAATTTGTCAGGAAAAGAGCATACTTTAGCGGTTTCTATTGGGACCTTGGGAGCTTGTCCGCTCTTGGAACAAAAACCGAGAAGAGAGCTGTTACTTTTTGCCTGTCGCCATCATGTTTACGAACTCATTCTGAAAAGCGTATTTGAAGCAAAAATTCATCAAGTTACTAGCAGCCCGGATATTCCACTTTTTAAAAAGTCTAAAGACAATTGAGAAAATATTAATCCAAAGGATATCTGTAGTCTATCAAATGCTCAACGTTAAAATCTGGAAATTTTTCAATTGCTAAAAGTTTACAAAATAGATGTGTTGGTTTAATAAAGCGCGTTCTTTTTTCGTAATTTAAAGCGGGTTTAAATGTTTTAACCTTGATAGTACAGGTTTTTTCCCTGTTCTCGTTCAGATAGTTTATTCTAGAAACCAGCACTGTTCTTTGGATTTTTGCTCTTAGTTGTTTGTATTATTTATATTGCCCTTATACTTATGTACTGGTCTAGTACTTGGTGTCCTATTAGATGGCGTCTTATACCATGCTTCTAATGATTTTCCTTATTGCTTCTGTATGAAGTATGCAAGCATTGAACGTTATTAACCTCCACTGATGGATTCATAACTAGAACTAAACAATCGTCTGGAGGTACGATAAGAAAGGGAAAAATCATCAGTAATAGTGAATAGTTTTGTTGGTAGCCGGCACTATTGGTACAACCTTCATAAGAAAGCTAAATCGATACAGTTAGACTTGAGAAGAACGGGAACGCTTCCAAAAGCTGCACAGCAACTTGAATAATCTTTGACTAATTATTGTAATGGAATGCCTGCCTTGCTTAAAGAGAGGATTGTTATTTTTTTTGCAGCGACATTTTCGGTTTATTTTTATAAACTTTGAACATAGAATCAATGATTTTTTTTGTTCCAGTACTACTACTCTTTTGTCCCAAAAAGATGTCATCAAATAAATAAATAGATAAGAAAACTAGCTGATTTCTCATCTACTAAGGAAATGTATTAAATCTCGACGCATTATTTATGCGAAAACCAAAACTTCCTCGCTGAATCCTCCATTAATTTCAAGTTTACTTTATCTGTATTGTTTGTATAAATTCATACATCTTAACAATATAATTGGCCTTAACACATTGTAGATGCGCTGCCTTTTCGTTGTGTACCTTATCAATACGACGGTCAATCAATTTC